>NW_018923404.1:56948-69772 GCF_002207925.1 Prunus avium
AAGAATTTTGGAGTTGCCCATGTGAGTCAAAGTTAGTTGCCCATGTGAGTAAATGTTGGCTTACTATGAGGTCAAAAAGGGTGGATTGTTTGGTAGCCATCCATTGGTAAGTTTGGTAGCCAACAAATGAATAGTTGAAGCTTGCATTCACACTCTTGCATTTTTGGCTATAAATTGGAAGCAAATGGTTCCATTTGAAGCATCTCACCAAGTGTTGAGTAGAAGAGGAAAAATAGCAAGAAAGGCATCTTGCCAAAGAGAGAAACATTTCTCTCTAATTGTTCTTTGCTTTGTATCATTGTTTTCTCTTCAATTGTTGTGAGAGTGAGACTTGGGTGTATTTGGGGCTTTGGGTTTTCTTGAGTGATAAACACTTTGTATACTCTCTTTGAATATAGTGAATTACTCCGTCGTCTCCAAACTGGATGTAGGCATTGCCGAACCAGTATAAATCTTGGTGTTCTTGTTGGTGTTGTTTTGTGTTCCATTTATCTCCTGCTAGTTGTTGTTTATTTTTCACTCACAATTGGTTGACGCTTCCGCACAACAGTCTGAGACTCGAAGTTGGAGGCTTCTCGATTCTACTTTCCATAAACAACATGTAGACTATATTACGCCGGTGTACTGCAATGGCGTAATTCACTGGAGTGGTTGGGATGCACAGTTGTCATACTATCACATGGATGAAGAGCGCGTTGGATGGGTTGATAGCCCTCCTTTTTATGAACCCTATAAGTGTGACGAAGGTGAGGATACATATTTTTTCGAAACTCCTGGCGGTCATTTGCATCTTGCTCGTGTTTATTGGCGTTGTCAGACTCAATTTGATGTGCTGGAGATGGGAAGAAACTACTCTGGCTGGTTTGTCAAGTACCATGTTGATCTTGTCCATGATCCTCCCATTCCCATTCCTGACCTGCTACAATGGGAAAAAAGAACTGTTCTTCTGTTTCTTGCTCCAGATCTCAATGAAAATGGAGGTGGAGGAGAGGAATGTTCATCTCTCTTGCTGCATACTCCTGGTAAGGTCATCTCTTATAATCTCAAGAACAAGACCTTCCAATCTTTCGAGTTAACTTCCAACCCCCACTCTATGACAGTTTGGGGTGGAGAATGTCGATATATGGAGACTTTGGCTTGTGTGTGAGCGTGAATCCCATGCTGCTGGCTGCTGATTCATTTTGTTTTTTCTCTTTTCTTCTTTTGGTTGTAAGATGAAGAATGTTAATTTGGTTAAGTCTATGTACTTGGGTGGTGTATAATATTTGACAATTGATATCATCCTAATTATTTAATTGATTCTTTCTTTCATTTAATTTGATCTATAGTCACTCGATTGAGCCTGATCTCAGCAAGAGGTCCATTCTATTCCCAGTGCAGTAGTATGCACAAAACCAAACACATCAGAATCAGATAAAGCAATATTATTCAAAAAAAAGAACGCCAAAAACGGCAGGCAACCCAACTCGATAATAGGTAGGTGAGAAGACGGAAAAAAGTGCGGTTTGTTCCATAAATTCTCACCTGTTTGGATTTTTCAAAACTCCATTTCATGCGTCTTATTTCTCCAATTCTCTTTCAAATTTTTTCTCGTTATGAAAATTTCAAGAAAAAGGAACCTTAAACCCCACAAGGCAACTTTAAATGTCCGGCCGCAACGGTGTTGGTTCACTGCCAGCTCCAGAGAAATTTTCTAGATTTCAGGTTCTCCAGAAGTTGATCACCTCCAGAGCCTAGCTGAAGGGATTTTTATCTTCACAAGTAGAATTTGACATAGCTTTACCAATTTCTGATCAACTTAGGAACATTTGTTTTGATCAAATCTCTACAAATCTATCATGACCTGAGTAAAAAAGTTATCATGGTTGCCACAACCCCTCGAAAGATATGGTTTAACCAAGTTGTGATTTTCAACAATTGAAGGAACACCACATGTACTCAGCATCTAAAATTGACTCCAATATGAGAGCGGGATTAGCACATATGATGTAATATGGCAGATGAAAAGGGTCAATAACTTTCTGCCAAACAAGATGGTTAGTTGGGACAGTAGTATTACCATGCTTAGTAATAACTCCTCCCAAATCTACTTTAAAAAGCTTATAAACAAAACAACAAGTTCTTGGTCTCAGCATTTCGATTATTAATACTTAATTGCTGCTTCGAGTACAAGATTATTAGTTGGGACACTAGTATTACCATGCTGAGGAGGGGCAGGTGATATAATAGTCTCCATGACGTACTCCAGCTTCAGGGCCACCTTTTGTCAACTTCTTCCAGTTGAGATATGTCCCATTTCTGCTGCAAAAGTCTCAATTCAATCAAATATGTGATAGTTTGAATATGAAGCTGAAAAATCTCTAAGAAGAACAATACACAACCTTAGAGTTAGATCTGTCAAAAATGCCAATGGATGCTTCGTAGTATCTCTTGCACTGTCTTCCAATAACCGCAGTGGATTCAATCTGGAAACGCACATCATCCACAGTTCGGCCAATGCAATGCTTATCAGCAGTCAAAAGGCCATTTGCCATGGGAAGACCTCCTGGTTCAAGACTATATATTCTCACTCTCCGATTGACCTCAAAACACCAACCAAGCTCTTCACAGCTTCAAGTTTCATGGTTGCCAACTGAGGCGGTAATAATGTGGTGGAATGTGGCAACACCAGGAGGGACACCATGGGCAGTTTTAAGAAGGCCATTTACCATCCTGACAATATCAGGACAAAAGGAAAAGGACAAGGCAAACGCAACAACTGTTAACATAAGACCAAGTAATTCACAATGCTATGAGGGTGTGGAAACAATGCAGGACAACTGCTATGCTATTGAACTCGATGGATGAAACTGGATATTATTATCAGTGTTCAATGCTTTTGAAATTTTAAGTATTGTATTTCGGGGATACCTCTCAAATATGTTTGATGAATTAACATCACAGTCACAATAATTGATGAATATATCTACCAAGATCTGGGAATTAACACAGAAGAGCTTCTCAAGAACTGAAGCACTAACTTCTTCTGCTGAAAATTGTGTTGCGCAACATTTTCCAAAACTCTTAGAACAATCATAGGAAAAAAAGTATATATATACTCCAATCTCTGCTTTCAATCTAGCTCTAAATCTTGACACCAGACTAATGAAGATGGAGCAAGATAGTTGAAAAACTATCATAAGAGTTGAAGCACTGTTCTTCAACAGTGACAGACATAAGTATTGCTTAATCGCACCTAAAAACCTGTTCCACATCACAAATTTATCTTCAGGGATATCAAGGTAGGTGAAAAAATAAAGAAGCTAAACTAAAAAACATGTAGAAGACATTGCGCTAACTCTTCAAATTGCGTGGTCCTATCTCACCTGCTCAACACGACTGAAGCAACACAGGCCCCACCTATCGATACATGGCGCAGATCTCCATCACCGACTGCCAATTTTAATGAAAACATACAAACCTCAGGAAACAGTATTGATATGATAACAATTAAATATTAGAAAGATGGAATTTAAAACATGTCTATATACCACACATTACTAGAGCGTTTTCTTTGTACCACTTTCCATTGATAAAACAGAACTAGAAGAAACAACCCCTTAATTTGCTTTGTTACATTTGGTGAAAAGATGCACCTTCTCCCTTTTGAAATAAGGTTGAAGGGTGAGATCATGGGATCAATCCACAACAAGTGTTGGTGAATGCATGGGCAGTTCCTATTGTTTGTTTTTATTTTGTTTCAATAAAAAACAAAAACAAAAACAACAAAAAAAACTTGCTCTTTCTATAATTCAAATAACATCATTTTCTAAAATATGTCCACAGAAAATCAAGTTCAAGTAACGGAAAAAGACTAGAGTACAGGCCAACTCAAACATATCCAATACCTGCATCATAATCAATCTGACTTGGCTTCAAGAAGCATAAGAAAAATAGCATAAATACACAAAGGAAGGTGCTTAATAATTGGAGAAGTTACCTGAATCAATAAAAGTGGAACAGCAGCTCGGCACTTAAATCCCAGAAGAAACTTCTCAACTGTATCCCAGAAGAGGAACACGAAGAACAATCCATCCCTCAGTTTAAGAAGAAACAGCCAAATCAAGAAGCAGAAGCAATTCTCTTCATCCGAATCTTTGCAATTCTTCAATCTCTCTCCTCCCCAAATCAAGAAGCATAAGCAATTCTCTTCTCTTTCTACCCATCAAATCTTTCCACCAAATCAAAAGTTCTAAACTTTGAAACCATGTCCAAGATCATCCCAAAGAAAGACTTCTCAACTGTATCCCAGAAGAGGAACCATGTCCCTCTTCAACAGTGACAGACATAAGTGTCCTCAAAAGCACTAGTCTTTGAGAAGAAAATCAAGCAAGAAGACCCAGAAAAGATTGAGGAGAAAATACCCGTTTACAATAACAATGGAGACATCTAACAGGAATTGGAGATTTGCAGCCTGAGCCAGAGCATGCTGCATGTCCACTACCACCATTACCAGAGACGACGATGAAGAGGTTCATCGAAGAGTGAACAGGTCTCCAACGAAATTACCAAACAACTAGGACTCATTAGGCCAGAGAAGAGACCTAGTCGTGGGTAGTTGCAGCAGTCCTACATCGACTCCAAACAAAAACTTCAATTTTTTTGTCTTTATAAATATCTTCACCCCTGCATGGGCACTAAGTTGAGGGTTTTTATTGTTTTAATCTCTGAACAATTGGGCTTCTAATGAAAACCCCTAAAGTTGGGCTTCTGATGAAACCCCTAGCTTCTAATTAAAATATCTTTAACATTTCTTTTTGGACGCATTCAAATTTTCGTAACTCACTCATGGCAAACCCTAACCCTTCAAACATCGAAATTAGCGAAAACGAGGAACTTCAACAGGACCAAGATTCAGATTTTGCTAAGTACCTTGCACAACTATTAGCCTCGAGTTCTAATCACAACACTGCCGGAATTGCTGCTCAAACAGAATCAAGAGGTGTGGCAGAGGAAGGTGGAGAGAAGCGGAGAAGAATTGGAGAACCCAAAACGTCGTCGTGGGTTGGAACTGGCAGCGCAGAAGGCTCTCAAGGCAGTGAATGGAATCGGAGTGAAATCGATGGCTTATTTTGCTCTATCTGCTTGGACGCTTGGACCAATGACGGCGATCATCACATCAGTTGCCTTCCCTGTGGACATGTATACGGCATGTCTTGCATAACAAAATGGCTACAGCATAGAAGTTCCGGGCAGTGTCCTCAATGCAAAAAGAAATGCAAGTTGGAGGATATTAGGAAGCTTTTCGTATCACGGGTTGTTTCTGTTGATGAAGAAGCACGAAATAGGATTCGGGCACTTGAGGATAAATGTGCTTCTCTTGAGGAGAAGGTTGCTGATTATGCTAAGAAAGAAGCTGAACGGCTACAGAAAGAGACTGAGTTTGGAGCCTGTTTGGGAGTGTTTCTGGAAGGTCTAAAAGTTCAACCGTTTACAAATTTTAAAATATAATTTGTAATTAATAATAAGTCTCTAGAAGTTGTAGAGTTATCTAAAACATTGTATGAGTTTCGTGTCTTGTGGTATTCCTAGCTATGAGATAACGAGGAGTCTAGATGCATCTTGATGCCAATAAATTGTAGTGGCTGCATCAATTGTGGTTGTGGATGTGGTGGTGAAGTCTAAAGGCATCGAATGAATGCTATGAGAATTTCCATCAGTAATCTTTAGTTTGATTTTTGATCCCTTTCTTTCAAACAATATTCACCCACTGCACTTCCGTTCCAACAACAAAGCCATCAATGGGCTTTGCTACGATTATTCAGTTGATCACATAAAAGGACGGATTCAAAAATTTTATTAGGGGTGGGCTAATTTGTTTTTCTTAAAGTAACTGGCATCTCTACTGCAATTGCGGGAGACTTTTTTCCCATCACGCGTGTATGAGAGACTTTCCCCATCACATGCGTAGCGCAACTTATAATTGTTCTAAAACAATTTTACGCACGTAGCACAATTTAAAATTTAACAAACAACCTTAAATTATAAAAACTTAACAATAACAATTAAAATTGAAAATTAAATAAAAATAAAGAAAGAAACTTACTAAGATTGAAGAACCACCGAAGATACATTGACACAATTTTGGATAGGAAGAGAGTCACTTCTTCTTTGGTTCTTTCGTGCTTTTAGACTTTTAGGCTTTTTTTTATAATTATTATTATTTTTTAATTTATGGATTTGGCTTGGATTGCTTCCTAATTGGAGTCTTGTTTTTTGTTTGGTTAGATGGTTGGAGGCTTTTGTTCTATTATTTTTTTTGGTTTTTTTTTGGGCTTAGTGGATTCCTTATCCACTCCTTGTGTGTGGAGTTAAAGATGGCTAAGTGGGTAGCGTTCTTTTATATTAGAGTGATAGGCTGACTTATTTATAGAGGGGTAGGCTGGTTTCTAAAATTCCTAAGTTAGCCTGCACCTTTAAGCCTATTTACTAAATCAGGATTGGGCTGGAGCCTCTAGCGCAACTGTAGATCCGTCCTTGATCACATCACATACTCACTTCACTTGTGTGCTGTTACCTTTGTTAGAGAAAGATTAATACAACAGATGATCAATTAAAGCATCCATAATAGGCTATCTAAACAACCTCATTAGATAAATTTTAGGGAGGAATTGAAAAAATACAACTCCAACCATGCTCTCTATCCACCTCCTAAAATAAGGAGACCTCTAGGAGCTCTTAAATCTGAGGAGAGAAGGACTCCTAGTGGCTCCCTATAATTTAATACTGCTTTATTTAATGAGTATTTCAAATCTTTAATTAATGCTGACTATTTTTTATATTATTTTTTTAATAGAAATGGTCCAATTACAAAAGAGTTATAGTATTTATGACTCCCTAAACTAGAGAGCATGATTGGAGTTTAAATTTTATAGAGAGCTCCTAAAATAACTTTTATATGTTTTTAGCTAAAATTTAACTAAAAAATAAGGAGCTTGCTTGTAGATGCTCTTAAGATGGTACTAATCATAGTAATTAAGCGTGGTATCCAGACTTGTTTTACTGAGCTAAGTTCGCGGATTTAGATATTAAAGATCATGCATGATCATCCAATCCAAGTTTATTTAGGGACTGGCTAAACCTAAAAATTCATCCATTGTTAATTTTTGTAGGTTTTTGTAGTTTACAAATTACAGAGTACTCCCAAGTGTACGTAATAGTTGGCAAACTCGAGCACTTTGCATATGTAAATGCTGATTACAAAGTAAATGATGTTTAGGGTATGTCATTACTGGCCTAATGCTATCATAACATGTCTTGTTTTAAAAGTAATTCCTTTTTGGAATTTGACTAGTACTATTTCGAGAGTTCATATGAAGATTATTCTATGTTGAAGGTTCTGAATTTTTTTTTTATGTACTTGTAATTTTAATCGAAGTTATAATGGAAAGTACATACTTTATTGGATTTGGGGTTGCATCGTTATTATTATCTGCGTCTTATTTTGACCAACCCATTTTAATCACGATGAAACTATAACATTTGCTAATACTGGTCACAGAGGGAACATTGGCTCATATTGAAATTTTCTAGTAGAGACAAGAAACCTAAGACTTGCCTAAGGTATTAGATTTCAAATCATTTTTTATAATAATATTGCTTTTTTTTAATTTTAAAAAAGGATAATATTGCCTGAATACAATGTTAGCGTATAATATGCAACGAAGGAAAATAAAAGAAGGAAAACAAAAAACATTGCTTAAAGAGAAAGAAAGAAATTGTTCAAATTGGAAGCTTCTAGAATATAAAGATAGCAGAAAAGAAGCCTCTAGAAAGACTAATATTATCGAGTGAGGGGAGGATACTCTTTCCTATCGGAAACAGGAATACTAATCCAAATGGTAAACTACCTCAATCTACCACCGCCACCCTGCCCCTATATAAACAAATAGAAACCCACAATTCTTATAACAACAAGAAGAAGAAGAACAAGCCTCTCGACCAAAAAGACGAACGAGAACGGAACAAAAGATCGAGAAGAAAGTCAACATGAACATGGAGCCTCCAATGTGCGCAAAGGGCTGTGGCTTTTATGGATGTGTCGAAAACAAGAACATGTGCTCAAAGTGCTACAAAGATCATGTAAAACAAGAGAATCTCAATGCTCGGTCGACCACAGTGGCTTCATCAGAGGAAAAAACTGATCTGGGTTCCATCGCTAGAGGAATTTCCTTGCTTTCTTTTCAAACTTCAGATGATTCAGTTTCTAATACTAATACTAGTAATATTGATAATAATAGTGGATCAAAGAAAAACAGGTGTGAAAGCTGCAACAGAAAAGTTGGAGTGTTGGGGTTTGAATGCCGTTGTGGTGGAGTGTTTTGCGGAAAGCATAGGTATCCAGAAACACACTCATGCAATTTGGATCTCAAGAAGGCTGGAAGAGATGTTTTGGCCAAGCAAAACCCTCTTTGCAAGGGTGACAAGCTGCAGTGCAGGATTTAGAGACAGATTATCAACATTTTGCATGTTATATATAGTTAGGCTTCAAGACTTGTATTTTGTGCACTTTGTCTTATTAAATATAATAATGAAGTAATTGAACTCGGTATCCAGACTTGTTCTTGTACCTGACTAAGTTACCGGATTTAGATACCAAAGATCATCTGTGATTACATGTTTGATTTTGGAAATAGAAATTGTTTGGCTACATGATTTTTATTCAATACCAATACATTACATCACCCATAGAATTCGAGTGATGTTTCTCTTACAAAGAACTGGAACTGGACACATTGTTACACCAGTGACCAACGTTTTCAAATTTGATCTTATTTACATGTGCTCACTCTTATTCCAGTAGAGAGATGGTGCCAAATACAAAACTGCTTTGAGGAATATGGCGGAAAAATTCCAGACTTAATGCACAGCATCGGGTTGCCTTTCTGGTGACGAAGCTTCCAACTCCGGTAAAATCTTGTAGGATTCATACAGCCTACTTAAAGTGGGGAATTTGGACTGCACAAAAAATAAAGCAAAAAAAGTAAAAACCAAAGTCACCTTGCGTCTGTATTCTGTTTCCTTAGTTCATGCCGTATTGTCATTTACTTGTGTGAGGCAGAACTTGGTAGCAAATATATAAGGACCCAAATAAGTAAAATGCCAGCAGATACCAAAGAAAATTATATGAGAAAAATCAATACCTAACCCTGTTTTTCTGCATAATTAAGACATTCACATATAACCGGACCAGTCTTTTAGAGGAAGGGAGGGGGGAATAACTATAGAAACAGTTAAGAGTTGCCCCTAAAGTTGTTTGATAATATTTTTCACAGAACACACAGATAAACAGCGAACAAAATAAAGTTAACAACCAATGCAAAGAACACAGAAGAGGGCAAGAGTTTACCATGTTAATGTTAAACCTTGTAGTAGATACAACAATCTGTGGAGCTAAGAACACATCGGCCTGCAATTAAAACCCTTTAATTAGTCAGAAACAGCTCAAGCGGCGGGAAAAAAAAAATCTTCTATTGCTTCTAAAACTTCAATTAAAAAAAAGCTCATGCACATAGACATCCAAGAATCATGGAGATACTTTTTGTCACCATTTATGTCATCCGCCAATATGTTGGGTTAGAAAAATTGTTGTCAGTTCACATTGGTTTAAATAAAAGGAATTAAGATAGGATTGCAGTTAAAGAAATGTAACAAAGAATCACAGAGCATTCAGAAGAGAGACCATATACACTTCATCTCCTGTGGCATATCTGCTAGCAAAATCCTTCAGCAACATCTCAAGAGCTACAGATGAGAAATAAACAAAGAGAAAATGTAAGCATCAACTAGTAGCACTCTCGAGTAGTTTCACATCATGCATGTTAATATACATGTACTTTTATATATAAAAGCTTTAATACAAGCGAAAAAACAGAGTTATTTAACACTACCAGACATAAATGCACTCTGGTCTGCTCTCCCACACAAGCTGCAACTAATAAGTCAATCATCGAGTGATTTTGCATGGCAAATTATTTGTTCATTTGATCTCTCTCAATAATTTGCAGTCATACTTGCACATAGAAGACATAATAATAGGTGAATTGTCAATCTGCAAGTGGCTGTTGATAGCAGTTGCTATCATAAATCAGTGCTAGAGATTACAGAAGTTTAGGAATCATAAGGATGTGGTTTTGTAATGACATGAAAGAAGTAATTCCCATTGCCTAGGACGACTATTATCAAATGGGGCTTCAAATTGATCATTGCTGCTAAAATCAAACTTCTTATCTATCCAGATCCAAAAACTGCATGGCCTGATATAAAAGAGGTGCACTGGCATCCTTACTATTAAATCTTACCTTACTCTAAGATCATCAAGGTAGCTATAATATGCAGGTGACTTCATCTGAAAGCATGCACAGCGCAGATGACATAAAATTGGAACTATCTCTTCATTTCCCTCACTTCTGTATTAGTGTGCACTTTTGTTATGCATGTGTAAGAAAACTTCAAATAAACAATGAGTATAATCCTTCTCATGCAAAACCAGTAGAGAAGCACATTTAGAAATTAGAATACGTTACACAACAAAGCTACGACATATGACCAAACTCCACTTCATGGTGAAAGCTTCTCCTAATTAGCAGTACATGCAGAGAATTTATAATTAAAGGAATGAACATGTACATGCAGATAATAACTCACCAAGTAAGCCTTTTTCTATATTCAACTGAGCAAATGATAGTGACTCTTCAGGACCAACCTTTTCCTCAAGATGTTTCTACACAAACAAATGATAATAGAGTATATGTAAATACAAAATCAAGGATGATTACATAGGTACGAATGTAAAACCAAATTTCATTTTATATATGCAGTACAAAGAAACAGAATATACCAGCAACGACACCATGTGAAGAGGCTGTATATTAGAGTTGATAATGCTTGCAGCCTGTGACAATATTCACTAATTGGCAACTCAGCAAAGAAAACTAAGTCCATGAAGAATTCAATCTTAACTTCAACAGAGGCTTCACCTTTCTCATTACCAGAACAAAAAAAGCGATTTACATCAGCCTGCGACATGCTTTAATTGAAGAAAACAAAAAAGGACATGCAAACCATAAATTTTTGAAAAAAGATAGGGGCTTTTGACCCCATGAGAGACTTGTTTGCTAGTCAATTTTTAGTTGAGAAACTTTTTAATACCAAATTCTTTAAATTTGATAAGGACTTCACATTTAGGACCAACTTACCTGGAGATTAAGAGCTTTTAGCCGAGGGTCAGCAGGCAACAACGGTCTCTGTGGATACTTGTCCTCCAGATACTAATTGAGAATCACAAGAAGAGATTGTACTCAGATAACAAAACAAAAGAGACGTAAATAAAACCTTCACAAACTATACAATGATGGTCAAATATGAAGTAGAAACTAATGAAAGGCCTTCAGGTCTATGGTTACCTGGCTGCAGATCACATGAATTAAATAATTCAGTTTCCAACAAATTACACTAACCAGTAATATTGCGTAGGAGTCTGAAACCACTATGTCACCATCGACCAACACCGGAACAAAATGAAGAGGATTCAAACGCTTAAAGTCTGCAACTCACAGATAAAAACAAGGGTTAGCTTATCAAATGTTGGAAATATAGGCAAGATATATTATGTTGTCAAATTGTGAATCATTACTGCATGTTGAATAAGCATCCACCAAATCAAAATATTCAAATTAACCGTCTAGCAACATAACGTGCCAGACTATTTTGCAATAGACTATTTGCCCTGTTTTTATTTCAATATATAGAACATGAATGGCTTGTAATAAGCATAACATCGCTTCAAACCCACCTGGACTGAACTGCTCTCCTTTTGTTATGTTCACTGGTTTGTACTCATACGGAAGTCCTATACATTCAATTAACAACAAATGAACAAAACCAAAAACAAGTAAATTCAATTCAATTAATATTTCAGACCAACAAAAACAAATTTCCCTAAACTTGAGTGAAATTAATCATGATTTTTAATTTAAATAAAAAACTTGACAGAAACAAACTAAAAGTCATTCATAAAAGCAAAATAAAACCTTTAAGACTTAGAGCGAAGCGGACGCGCCAAGAGCAGGAGCTCTGCCAGTAGGAGTAGAGCAAGAGCTTTGAAGAAGAAGACGATGATGAATTTTCCGACTTCTTCTTCACCAAAATTAGAAACCAATAAATTCATTCATACATAAATAAATAAATAAAAGAGAAATGGAAATAAAAATTGAAAATGCAGTGGTACCTGCTGCTCGCTGCTGGCTTCCATAGCGCTGCTTGTCTGAAAGCTCTCAACACTCAAAGTCTGAAATCTCAGAACCAGATTAGTAAGTCAAACTTTTTTTTACTGCGACTGTTTTCCTTTTCCGCTGAGCTACATGTTTATTAAATTATTAGCTATATTTGTTTTTGGTAAGTAATGTTTTATAGTTATTCTCCTCTTGGCCCAAAAAAACAAATTAAATTTCTCTCCCAATCTCAATGTGTAATTTTGCAGAATAATTTCATTTAGACCCTCTGTGGTTTGGCGTAATTACACTCAAACCCCACAAGTTTTGGAAAAGGTTTATATGGATTATCTTTATTTGTTCCTTTTCTTTTAGGTGAAATATATGGGCAAAATCTATTCGAAGGGCAATATTGTCATTTGAATATTTAAATAAATTCTTCTCTTCAAAATTTGCAACTGATTGTACAAAATAGGTCGTCTTATCCCAACCTACCCATAAAGTAAACATTGCAATTGAGTGTTCACGATTCACAATGCAAACTATGGGTGGGAAATCAGATCGAAAATCGGT
>NW_018923405.1:0-10236 GCF_002207925.1 Prunus avium
TTGAAGTATTTCGTATTTAAGTATGATTTTGAAATAATCTTGAATGGGCAGTTATAATTATGAAATTTATGATTTTTTTTTCTGCACGAATAGATCTTAAATGACACTGTGATTCCTATTTCAATGTATTAATTAAGCGTGTTAGTGTTGACATTGTGATGATATATATGTAAAATCATTTATCAAGGCCTCTCTACCAAAGTCAATAATATTGATTAACTAAACTCGTTGATCATGAAGAAACCAAATAATATAATCACCTTCTGGATATAGTTGATGACATTCTGGTCTGTAAGATTGTTCCCGTGTTCATCTTTCACATGGAATACTGCAAATTCAAAGCACGCGCACAAATTATTATTGGTCATAAAATATTGATTATTTTATGAAATAAAAGTACTTGGATTAATTGAATCATATAGATATATATAAGAGAATTAATGCATATATATAATATATATATATATTTACCATCCATGAACCATCCTGCATCAGAAGAAATATAACTTTTAGAGATGGTGAATCAATCAGAGTAGCAGGAAGTTATATTACCATTTTGGCACCCAACAATGCATTGACAAAAGCCTACAGGGTAGATAAGTTGAGAACACATAACAATGACATGTATGTAGTTTCCGATTCTCCAAAGTTTATTAATTCATTGGACAAGACTTTTGTGCAATCATATCATGGAGGACATACTTTCTCACCTGCAGTCAACTCATATGGCTTCACAGCAGCAGATAACAGAAGAAGCAGTATATCTTTGCACAGGAAATCCAGGGGCTGGGAGAGCTTAATAGAGAAGGTTTGAAGAAGATGCCTCTTTGTGTTGCCCTTGCCTCCGAGAAAGAACAAGGGGAAGATGGAGCTTTTTTTTATAATAAAAAACTGATTTTGGGCTCAAGCTAGATCTGACCAAAAAACCAAAACCAAACCATGTATGTTTGGCTCGGCCCAATTTCGGGTTTCATTTTTTACTCAACCCGACCTAAGAATCGTAGTCTTAGTCAGTTTGGCCCACGAATCAGTCAAAATTTGACTCAACTCGAATCGTGCCCAGGCATAATAAATAACAGGTTTTCTTATGACTGAAAATGGATGTTTTCCACAAGCAAAGATAGATTTATATGCAAATAGCCTTCAGTTTTTGGCTCATATATCGTCGTGAACTCTAAATTTAAGACCAGCTGAGAGCCAAAACGCGCCGTTTGGTTAAGACGGAGATAACACTGGAGTTGTTACAAGTTTGCCATTCGAGCTCTCATCCCAATATAATTCCTCGTCATTGTAGGCGTATCTACTAAACACCCCTCATGAGATGAGGTGCAAAAGACAAACAAAAAATAGCAAAAGCCTATCATCTCTACGTCATCACTCTCACCCTTCCATTTAATTTTAAAAAAAAACTAAACTACTCTAAACAAATTTAGGTTTAGGGCAAATTTGTGAAATAGAGAGGAAAAAAACAAAAGCAAAAGTCTCTCTATCTCCACGTATTTATAGATAGTTTAGACCATTAAGTCTCTGGTCTCTGCGTCAGCAAATAATCTAGAGAATTCCAACTTAAATAAAACGTAGTAAATTCATTATCTTAGCTAACTTATCTAACCTCTGCCTGCTCACCGTTCCATTTACTAAAGAGCAAATTATTACTCACGTTCTATAAAAGCACAACGTGGGCTAAACACCGTCCGATGTGACTACAAGTGCAGGGAAGATTATACTTTGACCACAACCAACGGCTGAGATCGAACAAAATAAACCCCGAGCCTTAAAGTTAGAGATAATAAAATATTAAAAAGAACATTCCCATGTCACATGGGCCCAGCAACGTACACTGCACCGGCAATTCCATGTGGGCAGTGTGCGCAGAACCAGACGACACGTACCGCCCGAACCGGTAGCCAGCCGTTAAAAGCACGGCGTAGCAGTTGCCAACGTGGACGCATCGCAACTGTCAGTCTCCGCTTCACACCCAAAAGTGACCTCATCAACGGCTCTCGTTTTCTTCGACTCTTCATCTTCATCTTCATCTTCAAGCACGGAACAGAACTTTTTCGTATGAAGGGAGCTTGCAGAGGACCAGTGATGGCGAAGAGCTGAAAATCAGTTAATAAGTCAATTTCAATGAAAAGTTGAATGATATGTATCCGTAGATATACGATTCAGATCAAGAGTTTCAGAGGAACCAACATTTTCAGTGTTGGAAAGTAAAAGATAAACGCAGCTGAGCTGAGCAGAGGTGCTTTTGGCTTTTCTCTTTTTATTTTATTGAATATTTTTGTTTTTTTTACTTTTTCTTTGTTGGTTTCGATTCGGTTTGAATGGTGGTCGGTGCGTTTTTGTTTTTGTTTTTAAAACAAAAATGAGAATAAACAAAACTTGCTTGAATTTCACGCTTGAAAAGTTGCCGATTTTACATCATTACCTCTGCATCTTTCTCTCTCTATCTCTCATATTATATATATCTGTATGTATGCACATTGCTTTTGCTCTAGTGCTGAACTCCATTTAAACTTCTCAATGATTCTCTGAGCTCTCAATAGACTGTGTTTTCAGTGAAAATGTCGGAGGTTAGAGGATCGAACTCATGGCGGGACGAGCTAGCGAGTCTGGTGAGTGACTCGGGGATACGATATGCTGCGGCCGATCCTATCGAAGTTCCGACGGCGTCGTTTGACTCACAAGCATCCGATTTCGGCTCCGGTGAATTGGAGCAATCGGAGAGCTTCAAGGATCAGATTAAGGGCTTCGCGATCGCTTGGGGTGAGATACTTGTGGATTTGGGGAGAGGCTGTAAGGACATTGTGGAGCAGAACATTCTGACTAAGGACTCGTATATTGTGCGAAAGCTCCGGAAGCCCTGCGCCAAAGCCTCGGAGAAATTGAGATACTTGAACGAGTTTTTGCCAGAGGATCGCGATCCTGCTCACGCTTGGCCGGTGATCTTTTTCGTTTCTATTCTTGCACTTACAGGTATATTGCTTCTGCTTCATATTGGTTTGTGTTTGATGACTTTTGAACGTTCAAAGCTTTGGTTATGCAGTTGTGCAAGTGGTGTGTGATAATTTTATAAAGGTTTATGCTTTTGTTGTTCAATAAATTGTTACTGATAAAGTAATGATTTCTTTCTAAGTTCGCGAAATTGTGTGATAAATCTCTTTGATCTGTGAAATTGTTACTGATAAATAGGATTTTTAGCAGATTTTCTGCAATCTTAATACGGAGAGGACTGATATATCACACACTAAGAGTAGCAATGTATCAAAGTATCCAATGAAAGAAAAACCTTCATTTACTGTCCCAACAAAAAAAGGGGTTTCTTTCTATGCCGAAAGGAAAACTTCTATATGTGTAAGAAGTTTCTTTATAAGTTTGTGAAATAGTGTGATAAAGGATTGTTCGTATAGGGAAAGTTGTAGATCTTCACTTCAATTCCTCAATGGAGTGGTTTTGATATTCTTGTTCCCAGCCTTTTTGTATGTGTTAGAATTATGATTTCAATAATAGCTAGTATAGATTGATGTTAGATTGATGTGCTGTGTTTTAAATTGCAAAGTCGTACTAGATTGGTCAATGTTTTTCAATGAACTGCGAGCATTTTGTGAGTGGAATCTCCAAAACTTGGATTTGACTGCACTATTCATTTCTCTTCCTTCGTGGTACAAGCATGATATGATGTGTCTACATTACTAAACATGTGCAGCTATGAATTTCAGTACCGAACATGATAGCTTGGTTCGGTCAGTGAAGAAAGTGCAAATACATCCTCCTAGTGCTAGTCATGTATTGCTTCCAGATGGGAGACGATTGGCTTATCATGAGCTAGGTGTCCCAGCTGAGCGCACTCGATTTTTATTGATTGCTCCACATTCTTTCCTTTCATCCCGACTTGCAGGTAAATGAATTACTAGCGATGCCAAATTATTTGAGGTGGTTATAATCTTGGGACCGTAATATATGCTCTCGATATAAATTTATGAACTTAACTCCCATTTTTTCTCCATGTCTTCTTTTTCATCAAAAGGTATTCCGGGAATTAAGATATCATTGCTTGAAGAGTTTGGTATCCGCTTGGTCACATATGATCTTCCTGGTTTTGGGGAGAGTGACCCTCATCCAGGCAGGGATCTTAACTCATCGGCATTGGATATGCTGTACTTGGCCAATGGTATTGGTTTTGATGACAAGTTCTGGGTGCTGGGCCACTCAAGTGGAGCAATGCATGCTTGGGCTTCTCTCAGATACATTCCTGACAGAGTTGCAGGTATATAAATTATTTTCTCCAAATTTATAATATTGGTTTAACTACTGTTTGGGTCCTGTACATGCTCATCATAATCTTAATTAACAGCCCTTAAAGATCTGGGTCTTATTTATGCTGACCCTTTTACCCTCACCTCCTATTCTAAAGAATTCTTCAGGGATTAATTGTTTTGTTAAGAATCTTGAGTGAACTTGCAGGTGCAGCCATGGTGGCCCCAATAATCAATCCCTATGAGCCGGGCATGACTAAGGAAGAGAGGAAGAAAATTTGGGAACCATGGGTTCTAAGAAGGAAAGTGATGTATTTTTTAGCTCGTAGATTTCCAAAATTTCTCTCATCTTTTTATCGCCGAAGCTTCCTATCAGGAAAACATGACAGGATTGATAGGTGGTTGTCTCTTTCACTGGGGAAGAAGGTAAGTTCATTATTATCATCTTCAAATAGTCTGCACGATTGTACACTTTTTTCCCCAGAATCAGTCCCAGGTTTTATGCAGTTTTGTCTTTTGATCATACACGCCAGGATATTTTTGTGTTGATGAGACTGCTTTTGCTGCCTTGGGTTGAGTAGTAATTTCGTATTTTTGTCACCGTTTAAGACAAGTACTCACAGACCACTTTGTGCATGTCTAGTTGAGTTGAGTGCACAAGATCTCAACTTTCATAATCTTGATATTTGCAGGATGAAATTCTAATTGAAGATCCAAAATTTGAAGACTATATGCAAAGGGATGTGGAGGAGTCAATCCGCCAAGGGAGTATCAAACCCTTCATGGAGGAGGCTGTGCTACAAGTCTCAGAGTGGGGTTTTAGTTTGGCAGATCTTCAAGTGCAGAAACAGTGTCAACAAAGAGGCTTTCTTCGTTTATTCAGGTCTATGTACAGTGAGGCAGAATGCGTGCTGACTGGATTTCTAGGCCAAATACACATATGGCAGGTTGGTGCAAAAGCTGAAATTCCCAACCAAGGACATAGAATTAATCTAATTCATAACGCATTCATTAACTCGACTTGGCTTTTTATATTAATGATATATTTCTAATAAATGTTGCACAGGGAATGGGTGATATGATAGTCCCACCAACGGTGACCGACTATATAGCACGGGTTTTACCTGGAGCTTATGTGCACAAGCTCCCAAATGAAGGCCACTTCTCCTACTTGTATTTCTGTGATGAATGCCACAGACAGATTTTTGCTACTCTTTTTGGAAGCCCTCAAGGTCCAGTAGAAAAAAAAGTCGCTACAGATACAACTCAATCAGAAGGCAATTCAGAAGAGATATGATATCAACAAATGCTTGATTCTCACACGGCCGTTTATGATATATTGGTTCTTTCGACTTGGAATTCTGATGTAAATACCATAGAATTACTGCAGGTTACTCCTCTGCTCAGGGGAGAACGAAATAGAGCTCAAATAGTTTTGGAGGCGGAGCATGAAATAGAGTTTGGAAAGTTTTGGAGGATTAGCGCTTTGGACGATAAGATGATGAGAAGCAATGGTGCGACAAATGTGTATGGTTTTTTTCTCTCTTCTATGGTGGCACGGTTTTTCTCACCAGCCATCATTCACGAGTGACCTATGTTGTAGCCAACAGCAAATATCAAATCAAATCTGGTTCTACCGTTGAGACTTGTTTTCCTTTTTTGGGGTTGATAACTAGTATGATCTTCCGGATCAGCTAACTGTTAAACTTGAAGGCCACGAAAAGGAAAAACAAAACCACGTTTCAAATTCAGTGGTACATATTCCACAAATGTCGTATTTCATTTCTTTGACAAAAATAAAAAGCAAAGCTTTCAGCTTTCATTTGGATGCAATGCAGATTTTGACTGTTAAAAGTAGTGCTTTTATACAAATTATAAAACTCTAAATGCAATGCAGCTTTCAGCTTAATACTCTCAATTTCGCTTATGGCACTTTCATTGCGAGTTTATATAGAAATTATAAACTACTAAGCTGGTAGTACCGAAATCGCTAAAATGACTCAAGCCAAATGGAGTCTTTTGGCTATTCCATTACATGATCGTCTGTTAACTACAGTCGCTAAGGAAAGGGTTTGTTAATCACATCTAGGTCTGAAGATGCGTTCACGTACTTTAAAATAATTGACAACCTCTCAATATTTCCCACAAACTTCGGCCAGATGCTAAGCAAGTTCATGAAATTAAAGCTACAAGACTTCCAAAGAGGGTCCAACTACAGTATCCTCAATGCGTTAAGTTTATGGCTACAGAAACCGCCTGTTGATATACACTGAAAATAATTGATCCGAAACAGAGATGACACATCTAAAACTCGCTATGTGAAACCTTCACAAACAATGGCCTATGGAGCATTCGGACAAGTCAACACCATCAAAATGCAGAGCCCGTGCCCTTGGTTCTTCCAAGCAGAATATCTTTAGCTTCATTAATTTTAGATGCAAGGTAATGGCTACCCCCTGCATCCGGATGATTAGCAACCATCACCCTCCTATGCGCTTCCCTGACCTTGTCTGTCGGGGTACTCTCCCTGAGAAAACAAATATAAAAATATATACAAATAAATACATCATGAATAGAGGATAAATGCAATAAGATGATGAAACAGCACCCCCCCAACAGCTTGCATTTTGTCTCAGACTAACTGCTTGAGACTTGCTCTAATTGAGCAGGGCTGACTGTGCATGGGTTCAGTTCATGTAGTTGTAAAGATATTCAAGTGCGATTTTTCGATAAAAGAATGAGCTTATTAAGATCAACACTTCAGCTCATTCACTTTACAAGCTGAGCTCAAAGCATTATGGTTTAAGCTACTGCGAAATCTACTAGTACTATAGAGATAGCCCTCTAAGGGGATGTCAGAAACATCCATTTTACTTTTTTAATTTTGAAAAGTTGTAATTTCCTGTCTTTTAATTACTCCAATTAAGAAAATTCTTGTCAAGAACCAGGGAAGCATGTACGAGGCCTAAGTACTAAGGTTGAGTTTGTTCAGGTGTCACAGAGAACTCGACCACAGACAATCAACTTTGTGTAAGCATCAACAAGCATTCCAAAATTCTATTTGAGCACAAGCTGAGCCTAAAATCTATTGGATGTCACTGAGCAGCGTCTCAAGGGTCAAGCAATGATATAGTCAGTTTAAATTTAAAACCAGCCCTATTGTTAAAAGACTATTGAAGAATAAGGGCACACATTTGCAGAGAAGAAATTAACAAATTTCTCGATTCTAAATAACAGACAGGCTTTGGTTGCACAGAAGGGTGAAAGTATCATGTTCATCATGTTCATCCCATTAACAATCAGCTGGGCCTAGGCTCAAACCTACCAAGGGCACATTTTGAAAGATAAGATAGCCCTAACCTCATCCATCTATTACATTCTAGACATTGAAGTCCATAGGGCTGCAATGTTTGAGAAACTCCAATAACAGGCCATATTTGTGAAAATACTAGCAATGGGAACATATGAAAGAAACGTTTATGCCATCAGCGCCATGATGTACATTAAACATCGTTGCTAGACTTCATGACTTACAACACAATATAGATTCATATATATTTAAAAAAGAAGCCAGGCAGTACCTCACTCCAAGTATGAGAGCTGCTTCCCTTCGTGTCATGGTAGATTGAAAACCACCTTCGTAAAATTTACGCAGCCTAGCTGTAGGTGGTCTTGCTTTGAATGCTTGCCAAGCCTGAATGCTATATCTACCAGCATAAGCTGCTGCAGCTACAGCGATTCCTCCGATCAATGGTGTGACCTGTTGCAAATTTTATACATAAGCTTCACTGGTTGTGTCCACAATATTGTGCAAGTAAAAAAATTAACTCGCAACTATGTGCAGTTAACTGTTTCTTGAGAATTTATCACACAGTTATAAATTTAAACATAACACAAAGCAGAAATTTCGAACTCAAACATGGATGGTGCAATACCTCAGTTCTAATAAATCAAAACTTAAAAAGATAGAAAGTGTTCCATGATCAGTACCTGTAGCCCATTAAAACTAAAATTCTTTAACTCCTTGGTTCATTGGGCACAAATAACTGGAGTTTAATTAAATCCCACCGCAATAATAAGCATATAATCTAAAAATTGACTTCTTTTTATTATTATTACATCAAAAGATTCAAATTTTTTCAGCTCCCATGGCTATTTATCGGCAATCGAAGATGGGTTTAGCTAATTAAGCCCTAATCTACACCCAAATCAGACGCAAAACGCTATTTCAGAATCGCCCACATAATCAGAACCCTCTAAATACAAACAACGAATGAGAAAGAGATTGATATATCAAAAGAAAAATATATGAGAAAGAGTGAGATATTAATACTCACCATATCTGTAAATCTTTCGAGGTCGAAGAAACTGCTCCGTCAGCCAAGCTAGGGTTTATGGTCTTTTCGAAAAGTAATTGTCCGGAACGAAATTGATACTTCAATTACAAACGAGAACTACGCCGATAAACTGAACCCAGGTACTTGTAAAACAAGCCAAGGGAACTGAAAAAAACTAGGAGGAGGTTTTATACGCGGTCCGGCCCTTTTAACAATATTGGTGTTTTTAGGTTTATATAATAGAATTTGCAACACAATATGTATTTTAATGTATTATAAGTTAAATGCTAACTTTTTTTTAATATGTTTTTATACAACAAAATAATGAATTAATACATTAGTCATGATATGAAATTAATTGCTAAGAAAATTGAGAAAGAAGAAAAAAAAAAGAAAAAAAAAGAAATAACAATACAAAAGAATAAGGTGAAATACTAATAGACTATAATTATATAGTGTAGTTTAATTTTGTACTTGAATAATAAAAAATATATAATTAAAAACGCTACGTGCCACTCAATAGAAGTTAGACTATAAATAAAATTAAAATCCAAGATAAGCAAAAAGTGTGGTCTAGTGACAATTTGTGCATAATGGAAGTTGTGGGTTCGAATCCTACAAATGGAATGATGTTTTGTTTAAATTTTTAATTATTAATTTAAGTAAAGGTGGTGGCCGGTAGGGGCCTGGGCTACGTGGGAGGTAAAATAGTCTTTTCCCCCATAAATTTAAATGGGCCCATTCAATTTGGGCCTCCTTCCTTATTGGCCTATTACAAAAGAAAATTTAAAACCCATTCTCCAAACTCAAAACCAAAATACTTGATTTTTGATATCTGAATTATTGAAGTTTTTAATGACTCTACACTAATTTTTATTTAAAATTATGTGGAGGCCCAAAATGTGCTGTAATTTGATCGAATTTTGATGAGTCCATAAAAGACTCGAATTGGACCTCTAAATTCAAGAAAGCACGAGTTTGCATCGATTCACATGTTTTCTCAAATAATCAAATTTAATTCAATCGGTTAATTTGTTTTATCATATTTATTTTTGAAAAATACTTGCCTCCTTACCAAGTAAGTAGGAGTTCATCCATTCCTGCCAAAAAAATTGTGTGTTTTTTATGAATTCTTTTTGCATATGTGTCAGATTGTGATTCGCAAGTAGGAAGCCAATGTTGAAGATGATGGGGTAGCTGGCCCAACCTAGCTAATTTTGTTGAATTTAGCTTTTATAGTCATATGCATGGTACTTAGGGCTGGTTTGGGGTTGCTTAACTTAAAAAATAAGCAGCTTTAAAAAAAAGTTTTGAAGATTTGGGTGTTTGGTAAAACAAAAATAAGCTGCTTATTTAATAAGTTGCTGTCATTCAAAGCTGAAAAACAGAAGCAGGTGGGGAGCTGCTTCTGAAAACTGCTGCGAGGAGAAGCATGCGGAAGGTTTAATGAAATTTTCATATTACCCATATTGCCCTTATTTGTTTCAAACAATTACAGACTTTTATCCTCGTTATCCCGGTTCGAGCCTCCCAGTAGTTGTTCCTCTTGGATTTTTTGTAGTTGTTTTGTTTTCTCTCTGCAACTTGCTCACCTCATCCTCTCTCTGCAACTTTTTCCCTTCCTCAATCCCTCAAAGCTA
>NW_018923405.1:20704-44801 GCF_002207925.1 Prunus avium
AGCAAATACGAGAAAGTAAAACATACTAAAATTTCATGAAAATCCAAGTTTAGGAAGTTTTCAAACACTTACTTCAAAACAGGGTATGCAGCAGAATCAAAACAATTCCAGCAGGATAGTCTCTACTTTGAAATTTTACAAAAAATCGATTTAAATTCAAATGGCACAAAACCAACTTTGAAATAACCCTTGAGATATTCATTTTGATGTACCAAAATCCCAAATGAAATTGGAACAAAAATCACATCGAAATAATCTAGAACTTCACAAAAACACCCTTTGAAAGATATATATATATATATATATATACTTGAGGCATTCTAACCAACACTTGGTTTAAAATTAGTACTCAAAGAGACAATAAAAAGATGAGCTTCAAGCCTTCAAAGAATCATTTACTTGAGATGATAGTGGCTAATTTGAGCAATTGAATGATAAGCCATTTGAGAGAAAGTACATATCTATAACAAGAAATTCAACATAATAACAAGTTTTGTTCACACCAAGTTTTAGAGAGTTATAATGATTGCGTTTGGATGATCTTTGGATATGTTATAAAGGGGAGAATTTGGAGTAACTATCATGAAGAAACCAAGTGTTTTGAGCTTTTGAAATGAGTGTTTTGGACTGAAAACAAGGGAAGAAAACTGAGGTCGAAGACTATAAACAGGTTCCACTCTAAACATTCCCAAGGTGGCTAGAGAAGTCCGATTAATTTAAAATTTTGATATGTTATAATAGACAGCATTTCAAACAACTTTGATGAAGGAACCAAAGTCATTTGAGTACATGAAGGCACAGAAACAAACTGAAACCGAGCATACTGCTGTGAAATCAGGAAATGGTAAACTTATTGTGATCATACCAACGTTTCAGAGCCTATACTAGTCGGATTGA
The DNA here is from genome assembly GCF_002207925.1 of Prunus avium. Next base: position 21,602 of record NW_018923405.1, read on the forward strand.
GCTGAAATTTGAGTATGTTATAGGAATCATGGAAATGAACAACTTTTATGAAGGAAGTTTTCTCATTTGATCTTCCGAAATATGAGTTCTCAGCAGCTTCAAGAAAGTGACGAATTTTTGGATTTTGAAGAGGAACAAAAGAAAAATGAGGATGAAGATAAGTGAATGAGGAAGAAAGGATGATACAATGAATGATGAAGATAAGAGTAAATTTATGATTGAAAAGCCTTAGGCTAGGTGAGTCATCCATTTAGAAGAGGGTGATACAATGAATGGGAAGAAGAGGATGAGAAAGAATCTTAGGCTAGACTAGGTGACTCACCCCCATAGGTTTACAACTCATCCAAAATCAGATTTTTTGAAGACAAAGTGGGAAGGTGGGAGGGGGGGGAGAATGAACGAGGGAAGAAATGCTTGGCTTACACGTTGCCTCCTTCCTTTTTTCTACAAGGGTACTTTGGTAATCTATCACACATAGGGGTGTTTTGGTCATTTTTGTCCAACTTCAAATTAAACATACTTAATTTAATAATCTCAATCCAAAATCACTTGATAAAATACCCATAATCATTCTCCACAATTATATTATTTTTCACTAAAATATGAAAATCCACCTTAAATTTTTCGGGGTATTACATGAAACATTTCCCAACAACTAAACTATAACATTATTAATATAAATAATTATTAAAAGAAAAAGAAATTCACAAGGTCAAGGGTATGAAGGAGTGTGTTTGTTTGGTTAACCTCAAATTATATTATAGTCGTGCTTGGTTATTAGGGAACACCCATTTGTCCACTAAATTGGTTTTGTCCACTAAATTGGTTTATTTGTCTAAAAGTCATCCAAGAATCGGTAAATTGCAAAGAGCTCACACGACTAAGGGCTCGTTTGAGACTGCTTCTCTAGAAAGCACTTTTGCTCATAAACACTTCTAACAAAAGCGTTTCTATTATAAAGTTGTTGAAATTTTCATAAAAAATCGAAGTGCTTCCTGAAAAAGCACTTGGGAGTGCTTCCTAAAGAAGCACATGGCAGATGCTTATCCAGAAAGCACTTCTATGGCCCAGAAGCACTTCTAAACTTTTCTGCCAAATGTCATCAGAAGCGCTTTCGGTTGTCGGGTGACAACTCTTCAATATCTGTATCAACTTCAAACTTTCCAGAATGCCAGCCGAATTGCATATACTTCACCCATGATAATATACGCTTAAGATCTGAATTCAATTCTTGTGGGCCTTGTGATTTTGGTGCGTATGATGTCGCAAGTAAAAAAATTTCACAACCTTCCAAAGATGTTATGACTATGGTGAAGAAGAGCAGGCAACCTCCGATTTCAATTGTGCCAAGAATTCAGTTGTAAAATACTTCTTCTATATCATCTAATTGTTTTGTTACCATATCACTTGAAATTTTTTTTAAGAAATGTAATAACGGTAGAATTAGAATAAATATAATTGAGCTTCTTCAAATTTTCTTCATTTTTTTTTTTTAGTATTTTCATATTAGATTATGTGAAGGTTCCCGTTTAAATTTTGCACAGGGCCCTCAAAATCTCAGGACCAGCCCTACGTACAGACAAGCAGTCTATATACTTTCATCTTGTCTTATTTATACTATTGATTGCACTAGAATTTTTGTTTTGGAGGCAGCGCATGAACTAGAGTTTGGCTCATCCTGTTTTCTAAATGATCCTCTTTTCTAAGCTCCAATGGTTGCAGAATGGTTCCAAGCCATTTAGCAAAATAGGATAAAGATTTTTATTTTATTTTATAATCAATCTACAAAGCCCTATCTTTATATACCTTCACCTTGGCAGAGAGCCGTTGGCAGCACTATAGCACACTGACATCAGCCTTGCCCTCGGGCTGGAGCTCAGGCCAGCCTTGCCCTTGGGCCAGCCCAGCTTGCTGGGTCCGACCATCTGCCCGGGCATAGTTTTGTTGCTGGAAATAGATTTTTGGGCCAAAACCCCCCATCCGGCCCCAACCCTCCCCTTGGTCCCCTTGCTGGAAGTGCTCTTAGTAAGGGTTCCGTACTGAATACAATACCATCCTTGACCAAGAAGCTGTGTTCTGGAAGCAAAAGTCTAGATTACAGTGGCTGCATGGGGGAGACAGGAATACCAAATTTTTTCACATGACCACAGTTGCCAGAAGGAGGAAAAATAAAATTGAGAGGTTAAAAGATAGGGAAGGCAATTGGGTGGAAACGGCCGCGGGTCTCAAAAATCTAGCTGTTGAGCACTTTATGAGGCTTTTTTCTTCTAGCCTTTCCGTGAATATCGACAACAGTCTGCCCAACCTCTTCCCTGGTATTAACGACGCTCTCCTTTCGTCCTTAGTCCAAGAGGTGGGGATTGTTGAAACTAGAGATAGCTTATTTAACATTGGCAGCCTTAAGGCCCCAGGTGTTGACGGATTTCCGGCCTGTTTTTATCAATCTCAATAGCAGCTTTGTGCTGAGGATATTCATGCAATGGTGTCTATGGCTTTCCAGGAGGGTCAAATCCATGATCAGATCAGCTCTACACTTATTACCCTAGTTCCCAAGATCAAGAACCCCCAAAATATGACACAGTTTTGCCCAATTAGCCTCTGCACTACCTTGTATAAGATCATCTCTAAGACTATTGTGGCTAGATTGAGACCCATTCTCCCTGATCTTATCAAGCCCAACCAGGTGAGCTTTGTGCCTGGGAGACAGATAACTAATAACATTCTCGTAGCACAGGAGCTTATGCACAAGTTCAGAACATCTAAAGGCAAAAAGGGGTTTATGGCCCGGAAAATTGATTTATCCAAGGCCTATGACAAACTAAATTGGGAATTTATTGAGCATGTTCTACTGGAGTTGAAGTTACCTGCTGCCTTCATTAAATTGATTATGAGCTGTATTTTCACTGTTCAATACCAAATTTGTTTCAATGGGGAACTGACTGATTCCTTCACCCCGAAGAATGGAATTCGTCAGGGAGATCCGCTATCTCCTTATCTCTTTGTCATTTGCAATGAAAAACTTTCTCATCTCATTCTGGATGCAGTGAACCAAGGTAACTGGAAGCCGGTCAAGACCTCTCAAGCTGGGCCCGCTGTGTCTCATCTCTTTTTCGCTGATGATCTGATTCTCTTTGCTGATGCAACTCCCAAGCAAGTGAGAGTTATGAAGCGATGCTTGGACCTGTTTTGCCATGCTTCTGGACAGACCGTAAATTTTGATAAATCTGCTGTCTATTGCTCCTCAAATCTGCACAAAGACACTGCTAGAGAGATCAGCGATATTTGTGGGTCACCTCTCACCAATAATCTTGGGAAGTACTTGGGAATGCCTTTAATCCACTCCAGAATCACGAAAGACACCTATAACAGCCTTATTGACAAGGTTCATACCCGACTTGCCTCTTGGAAGAACAAACTTCTTTCAGCTGCCGGTAGAGCCACCCTCATCCAAGCGGTGACTTCTACTATCCCTATCTACGCCATGCAAATTGCCAAACTGCCTGGTAGTGTATGTGACAACCTAGACAAAATAAATCGGAATTTCTTTTGGGGAGCCACACAGACCATAAACAAAAATTCCACCTTTGCCAATGGGACCTAGCATGCAGGCCAAAAAATAAAGGTGGTCTCGGCTTCAAAGCTTCGGCTACAATGAACCAAAGCATGCTTGCTAAAATTGGGTGGAGACTGCATAACAAAGATCAAGGCCTGTGGGCACGAATCTATGAAACCAAGTATCTCAAAGGGAACTCTATCCTGGATACGACATCTGTAACTCCACATAATTATTCCTCCACGTGGAGAGGTATTTTACATGGTGCAAAGCTACTCAAAAGGGGTATGAAGTGGAGAATTGGAAGAGGTGACCAGGTTCTATTTTGGCAAGATAAATGGCTTGATGAGAATACCTTGTCACACTATAATACTGATCGTAATAATCATGATATGAATTGTACTATTTCCAGTTTCTTCAAAAATGATTGGTGGGATATAGACAAGCTCAGAAGTGTGGTACCCGAAGACATTGCTCAGAAAATTGTCAGTACGCCTATGGACTTTACTAGCCACGTGGCTGATACTCAAATCTGGGGAGCTACTCCTGATGGCTCTTTCACCGTCAATTCTGCTTATAAGCTGCAGTTCAATGGCCCTAACTGGCCTGATTCTTGTTGGGACTTTGTTTGGAAATTGAAGGTCCCTCCCAAAATGCATTATTTCTTCTGGCTTGTTGTGCAGGGGAAAATCTTATTGAATGAGCAACGTGCTAGGAGAAATCTAACTGATGATATCCTTCTTGTGGAAGTTGAGGCTGGATCAACGAATCGGTGATCCACATCCTTCGAGACTGTGCTAAGGCAAGGGCAGTTTGGGGTGCCTTTTTAGACCCCCACCAAACCTCTACTTTCTTCCTTATGGATTTCCACCCAGCTGAATCTGATGGCAAAGCATAACACTGGTAGTGGTTTCCCTTGGTATCTTGTTTTCATGTTCATTTGCTGGTTCATCTGGAAGTGGAGGAATCAAAGAGTTTTTTATGTTGATTTTGAGATGCTGGCTACTCCAAAAACTCCTATTCTCCTTGCTGTTCGTGAGTGGCATGGAGCTGTTCAAGAGGCTTTAAAACCAAAGTTGAAAGCGCAAGTTATGTTAACTTGGATTCCTCCCGAAACTGGTCACTACAAACTAAATGTAGATGGAACTAGAAAAATAGCCTCTGGGGCTATTGGGGCTGGTGCTTGATCCGAGACTGTACTGGAGACTGGATCAGAGGACAAATCTTGGATGCTGAGATCTGGGCTTTGTACTTCGGCTTAAAGCTTGCTGTGGATCTGGGCCTCACTAATCTCCTTATCGAGATGGACTCTGCCACTGCTGTCAATCTTTTGCACAAGCCTACTCTCCTTGCCTATCACCCCCTTGCTACTCTGATTGGGAGCTACAATGAGCTCATTGCACAGATTGGAGGCTGCTCCATTCACCACATATACAGAGAGAGAAATCATGCTGCAGATGCTATTGCAAATTGGAGTTATAACTTAGCGCTAGGTGGTTGTCTCCTTGTTAAGGCCCCAAGCTGGCTGGAAAATATCCTTCTTGATGATATCCTTGGGATCGCAACATCCCGCATGATACCTGCTGCTGCTTAGTTTGTTTTGTTTGGGGTTTTCCCCCCTTTCTCACAAAAAAAAAACAAGGGATTTTGTGCGCGGACCCAATATGGGGAGAAATTATAGAATAGTACGGATATACCACGTCAGCATGTGATACTCCCATTCAAATATTGCCATGTGTCTATTTTAAAACAGAAATTAAATATTTGTTTACAGCTGGACTTATATTATGAAATAAAATTTAAAACTTGAAAAACAGAAAAAGAAAAGAAAAAATATTCCCAACCGCCGCCCCTCCCCTAAAACCCCACTGCGTTCCATGGATGCCATCCCTCTCTCTTCCTCTTCCTCTCCGTCTCTTTTCCTCTTCACCATTGCCACTAGCGTCCAAACCCTCATCTTCCTTAATTCCCCTTTCTCTGAAATTGATCATGACAACCTTTGCCATCATCATACTATTTCCAAACCCAGATCCAATACTGTAACTCCTTGGTAACAATTACTTCAATCAATACAATACAACAATTCTCTCAAAGGGTCTCTCTGTTTTGCATTCACTCTAACATTTCCCAACCATTAACACAAACACCAACCCTTCCACTATTCCATTTCATCATCATAATCATCAACACTAGTTTTCTCTACCTCTCTTTAAACTCCATTACCTACAATTACTATAAGGGTTGAGAAGGAAAAGGAAAGGGAAAAAGGAAGAGGAAGAGGAAGAGGAAGGGAGGTGGGTGGCAGTCATGGCAGGTAGTGTGGAGATGGGTGGCGGTCATGGCATGTTTTTGGGATTAGAGGTGTTGGGTCCGGGAGGGGTTGTTGTTGGGAATTCTCTTTTTCTTTTTTCTTTTTCTTAAGTTTTTCAATTTTCTAATTTTATTTCATAATATAAAAATTAAGAAATAAATCCAGCTGTAAAAAAAAGTTTAATTTCTATTTTAAAATGGACACATGGCAATATTTGAATGGGAGTATCACATGCTGACGTGGTACATCCGTACTATTCTATAATTTCTCCAATATGGGGATTTTGCACATGAAGTTCCCAAACCCCCGTTTAGAATCTAAAGCGTCCCAGGATTGGCTAGTATGGCCAGCAAAAAGTAGCCAATTTTCCAAGCGAACTCTTGGATTTTTGAATTTAGAGATCCAATTCATGACTTCAAAACGTGATTAAATTAGAGCAAATTTTACACCTCTAATACTTTGTTTTATTTTTATCATTTACTCTGAAAGTTCAATTTTCCTATTTTACTCTTCTTAACTATTAAATTATTTTAATAGCTAAAATTACTAAATATCGATGCCACGTCAACAACCCAATCGTTTTTTAGATGGAGTTGATGACACGAAGTAAGGTTTTGGAGGTTAAGTGGGAAAATTTTGAGTTTCATAATTCATGCGGTAAATTGAGGTGCTAGAACAAAACTGTAATTAAGTCTAAATTTGACATAAAAGATACTAGCTATGGTAAAAGATTTAGCTGTTTGCTTGAATTAATCACAATGCCTTAAGCCTTTCTTGGGCAAGCCACATGAAATGCTATATATGGTGGGCACTGGGCTCACCTTTTAACTATGTCTGTGGCGGCTATAGTAAAATTAAGAAAAACAAAAGAAGTAGACGTACGTGGACAAATCTTGCATGCATGCAATGCAATGGCTTATTAATCTTGTTTTTGCAATCTTCTTGTGTCAGAAGAAAAGAAAACAAAAAAACAGATGTAGGACCTCATGATTTTGTTGTTTATAATGTGGCAAATAAAAGCTTTCATTTTGGTAGTTTTAGTCACGAGTGGAAGCATTCCTTCACAACGTCATAGTAAAGGTTGTGAAGTTACAAGAATTCTATAGTGAGGGTCTTATCTATGGTTATTAGATGAGGTCATATGTCTAAATCGTTGAATCAAATCGGTTAGTTTGATCCAACTGTTAAGAAATAGGACCTCATCTAAAGGCCTTAGATTAGGCCTTTACTAAAGAATGGCTCTGTGAAGTTAAGGGGAGGCTATAATGAGAAGTTTAAAGTAAGGAAGTTTAATTTCTTTGTTGGGCATTAGGGCCGTTTATTCACCAAAAAATGTAAATAAATCATGGGACTTAAACATTTAAAATGTTTTGATGGTGGGATTCGCCTATTTAAATAGCCTCCTCACTTTAAACTTCTCATTGTAACCTTGAAGTTAATGGTTGGAACATATGAGAATTTATTTTGTACTTGAGCCCAATATTGGGATTTTGTACGTAGGCCCGAAATGTGGGATTTTGTAAGGGGCCCAGTGTGGGTCTCAAACCCGTTTAGCATAATGATCTAAGCTAGTACATATGCCAATCAAAACGCTCTCTCTCTCTCAATTGCTTAGCTAATTGATAATTAAGCTAATTAAATCACGAGTTACAGACACTATGCATGCATGCACGCACGTTGTTGCCTTTCACGTAACACTGTGCTTGTGTATTTAATTCCATATAAATCAATTATACTTAATCATTAATGAAATGGAGCAGCCCTACTCTTATGATTATATTTTAATCGGTGGACCAGTCCTATTTATACACGTGCACAACTGCACAGGTCCCACCATGGTAAACAGCCTCCAAGTTCCCAATGGAGGGCGGGAAGGTATTGTAGAACGAGTTTATAATTTATAAACAGGCAGCACAATTAGGGGATGCCAAACATGTTAACGGCGTCTGGTCCAGGGACGGACCCACAGTGGGGTCAATGGGGTCAAACGACCCTATGGACTCCATGAACGCAAGGTAGAAGGTCCCTTTGAAATGGTATGTGACCCCATGAATGGGTGAAAGAGGAAGCTGCAGAACCTGAGGAAGAAGAAGCTGAACAGGGGATCTGTTTTGTTTTTTTACAAGAAGCTGACCAAAACGGCGTCGTTTTGGCCCAGCTTCTTTTTTTTTTTTTTTAAACCGCTGACGCCAAAACGGCGTCGTTTTGGAGAAGCCCAGCGATTTTTTTTAAAAAATACGCTGGCCAAAACGCCGTCGTTTTGTTTTAGACCAGCTGCAACGAATTTTTTTTTAAAAAACCTGGCCAAAACGACGTCGTTTTGGTCCAGGTCTTTGAAAAAAATAAATAAAACAGATTGTATAACAGATCCTCTTCGACCAGACATACCCTCAGAGCTCCAAAACCCCCCATTTCCTAAACCTCAAACCTAAATCCCCAATCTCCACCTCCCACAAACCTTTAACCCTCTACCCCACCAAGCCTTTAAGCCCCAACTCCTCCATTGTTGTAGGGAAAATTTGAACTTTTACTCTATGACCCTACGAGCTAAGAATCCTGGGTCCGTCCCTGGTCTGGTCTAGAGGTCTCAGATTTGAATTAATATGATAATTTAGTTGTGTGTGTGTTAGAAATCTCATGATCCTTTAATTTAGACTATCACTTATACTAAAAAAATAAAAATAAAAAACGGAGACACCAAACAAACATTTGGGTTTAAAATAGGGATAATAACTAATAAAAAAAGGGATTTTGTGGTCGGACCCAATATGGGGATTTTTGCACATGAAGTTCCCAAACCCCCGTTTAGCAATGTTAAGCGTCCCCAGGATTGGCTAGTATGACCCGCAAATAGTAGCCAATCACAACAATATTGTGTGACAAAATCCGATTCTCGAATTTGATTTGATTTTGTTAGAAAATATCCGAGTGACGTGTATCCAAGTGAATTTAGAGATTCAATTCATGTCATGTCGTAGAGTCATCAAACCGTGATTAAATTAGAGCAAATTATAGACCTCCATATACTTCGGAAACACATTTTATAAGCTAGTAACATTTGACAAGTGGAATAAAATAAAAAAAAGAAGTGAGCTTTTGAATATCAAACAACATCTAAATAATTCCAAAAAGCAGATAATACTTAACGGCCCCAGGATTGATTGGCTAGCAAGTAAGCTAGTAGCAAGACAAAATTTCAGAAGATAACAAAAATAAAACTAATGAACAAGACCCCACCGGATAATTATACGAATATTGTTTAGGTAATTGATAATTAAGCTAATTATCAAAGGGTCGTCATGCACATGCATGCATGCATGTTGTTGGCTTTCACGTAACACTATTCTTGTGTATTCAATTCCATATAAATCAACTATACATAATCATAAATGAAATGGACCTGCCCTACTCTTATTCTTTTGTTCTTTGGTCGGTGGTCCAGTCCTATTTATACACGTGTACAACTGCACACGTCCCACCATGGTAAAGAGCCTCCAAGTTTCCACCCCACCCAATCCCATCGCATGTTTTGTAGCCCCTACTCTAAGCCTACAACAAGAATTCCTTCCTCTTCCCTTCTCTTATATCTGTAACACGCCTTAGTCAATCATAATTAAGCATTACTTCAAAAACATTTGTATTGACAGTTTTTGGTGCCCAATTTACTAAAGTAGTGATTTTCACACTAAATTGGCCACAAAAAGTCTCAATAAAAACTATGTTTGTGAACACTAGCTAATGTCCATTATGATTGCATAAAACCTGTCATGCACGACGGTGTCAATTTGAAAATCATTCATATTGGCACTACACGGAGTTTGGAAATTTATCTACACAATAATAGTAATGAACTGTGATACAAAAGCAACATTATATTACATGTGAAAACCAAATTTCTTTAAGGAGTTACAAGCAATGTTTCCCCTAGAAAAATGGAGTATTTTCTAACCTCCTTTTCATATTAGATGTTTGCAATGACCTTAGTTCAGTGGGTGCTCTATACCCTGTATACCCTGCCCACCATTGTATATAGGCAGTGCAAAAACTAGGAGCAAAATTCCTATCATGTGCCTATACTTACCCTGCCCAACATTGTATATAGGGGTCTACATGTTTGCAAAAACTAGTAGCAAAATTCTTGCAATTTGCTATGTACCCTCCCCAACCTATAATTTGAAAGGATCTTCTTCTCTCTCTCTCTCTCTCTCTCTCTCTCTCTCTCTCTCTCTCTCAATTGCTTAGCAAGATATCTAAAAATAAAAGGTCGTGTTCTCTCTCTCAATTGTTTAGCAAGATATCTAAGACTCAAGGGTGGTGGTGAGTGATGATGGTCGAAATTAATTCACTGGTTTTTAGGAAGAATCTAGTGTGTGTGTGTGTGTGTGTCAAGGGGGTTCAAAGAAACCCAAACAAAATAAAGATAGTGAGATGAGAATCTTTTACCAACTCAGACTTAGGAAGAAAATATGCAAACCCCTGTAGCAGTATGCATACAAGAAACCCCAAGCAATATATGTAGGAAAAGGTAATCACAAGCCATAAGTGATCATGTCAAATATCAAATACCACACAAGCCACAAAGGGCTATTTCAAAGACATCTAAGAAATCAAAAGCCACCACAAAGCACATGCATGTCTATCAAATATGAATTCCAACAAAGCCAAAGCATAACTAAATTGTTAATTGATCACCATTGGATTCAACAAAAGGAGCAAGCAGCTCTAGGCTAGGAGGTGCTTTGACTTGGGCTTGGTGGGCACTCAACCTGAAAAATTTAGAAGAAATAATCATCATTTAATGTCAACTAATAATTAACAATCAACCTAAAAGATGCAATTTTTATACCTTCAAATGAGCTTTGTAGTCCAAGTTATTATGAAACCTCATGTTGCATTTAGCACACTCCTTGAAAAAGTTGTAGTGTGCCTTTTGGTGGGCTTGCATTCCATGGAGAGTGGGGCGAATCTTTGAACACATGAAGCAATTGATCACCTCATTAGTAAGCTTGAGTTGTTTCTTCACTTGTGCTCTAGTCAAATTCTTCTTCTTTTTGTCCTCAATCTGAGCCTTAGCCTTCTTCTCATGATCAATTAATAGGTCTGAATTTGCTGATTCTACTAAGGTTAAAGAGAGAGAGAGAGATGAAGAAAATATATCAAACAAACAAACAAAATCAAGCATAAATGAGTGCTATTTTTCTTGCTAATTCTTACAAAAACAATACATACCAGCACTTGAAGGATTGAGATTGATGGGTCTCATCTTCTTTGCAAGTTGAAGAGAGAGAGGTGGAAATAGTCTGAAATGTGAACCTGTGTGCCTCTCTGTGTAATGCTCGACTTGTGCCTCGCTCGCTCTCCACCCTTTTGCTTTTGATTCCTTTCTAATGTTATTATTTTCTGATTTCTTACTTCTTACACGTGTCATTCTTTTATTGGACTTTTCATTTGTATTTTAAAATAATATTATTGTCCTAGTTTGACTGACTGAGACGTTTTTTTTTTTTTTTGGTTTGAAGACTGACTGAGACTCAGAGTGAGAGTGAGGGTTGTGAGGGTCTAAAGGAGGCGGCACCTCCGTCCCTTCCCTCTCTTCTCTCTCGTCTCAGAATCTCTCTTCTCTTTCTTCTCAGAGTCTCTCTTCTTTCTCTCTAGTGATTACTGTACTGTAAGTACAGTACAGTACATGACCATTAATTTCTCTATTCTCTCTCCTCTCTCCTCTCTCTCACACAGCAGCTCATGAGCTTCTTCTCTAGGACAGCAGGCCAAGCTCTCATTTCCCAGGTAAAATTCATCACCTCCTTCTGCTATGAAATTTCTCTATTCCAAACAAAACGTATGATTTCACTTAGTCTGCGTTTGTGAAACTTTGAATTTTGAGCTGAATTTCTTTGTCTGGCCCTCTGGCTTACGCAGATGGATCGTGGTATTATAACACTGTTATTAGGAAGTTTGTCTTAATTTTGGCTATTTTGAAAATGTGGTGTTGGTCATATTTTACTCAGATTTTGAATTTTTCGAATTCGAATCGCTTAAGAGTCTTGCAGAGGTCTCTCCTCCCTTCCCTTATTGCTTGAACCATTTGCTCGAATTCAAAATCATATTCTAGTAGTTTTCAGCTTGTGCCAGTGGGGGAAAGTTTCGTAACAGTCCCACCAATGGCTGCTATTGGTTTTTTTTTCCCTTAAATCTATGTTCTGCAGCTCGTTTGCCTGGCCACTTTTCTTTAGGTATCAGACAATGAAAGCTTCGATCCATATCAGGTACTTGTGTCTTTGATTTAAGTTGAAATCTATATTTCCATTTAGAAATTTTCACATTTCACTAAGTCCATGCTACTCCCGTGTTTGTAATTGAATTAATATATTGATTTGGCTAGTTTCAAATTGAAAACATCACTTTTCTTTTTCTCATGGAATGTGGTTGTTAGTGCAAGTGTAACCAACAATTTTTTTATGCCTAAATCTTTTTTCAGGAATTGTTGAAAGCTCTGATTCGTTTTGTAGATGTTGCTGGCCTTTGCTTTGCTTTGACTCAGTTGACCCACGGGAACATCTCTCAAAAAGTCAAAATCATAAATTCCAAGCAGTGGGACTGGGTGAGTAAAACATGATAAAGGCCATAAAAAAGGAAAAGAGCATTTGCTTTTCCCTTGATTTCTAGATTAATTTTGAAGCTTTTACCATGATAGTGTAGTGCATTTTATAGCATCCTCTTGTTCCCTGTTGGCAGGATGGGCTTTTGCTGATTCTGTTCTCCGTAGATTGGCACCGCTGCGGGTGGGTGCTAGACGGCTAGAATTTTCACTGTGTGCAAGTGCAAGACAAGCATTACACGCATGTTTCTGGATGGGAAATTTTCACCCCCATCAAAATGTGATCAGATGGGTGCAAGAGCAGAAATTTAACCCAATTCGATCTACTGCACAAACGATATTTTCAGAAAATAAGGTAGGCGCTTTGAATATCAATCAAATTCAAGTTTTACATTTACCTTCATTGACCTTGTTGAAATCCGTTGATACTACTTAAGGATACAGTAGCTACTAAAGCCTGAGGATCATGAAGATATCCAGGTGCCTCGCACAGTAGAATGTGAACTGCTTGAAGATCTTGTTGATGCATGCATCCCGGGAGATGTGGTGACTGTGACTGGGATTATGAGAGTCATTAACAATTACATGTACATTAGGGGAGGTAAAGAAATTCATCCTAATTCAATCCAGTATTCTATGCCTTCTGTAACAATCTATGTCTTATTCCTATGTAAACGTAACATGGGTACTTTGTTCTGATTATTTCAGGCAAATAGAAAGGAAAGACTCAATGAATTTCCTGAAGCTGTTTCAATTAAAAACTCCAAGTCACAGTCTATGCCAGAGGAGCTTTGCCTTTTATCAAATTGTAAGTGGAGCTTTGTCCAAATTAACTTTACAAAAAGATAGCTTCGTCTTTCCTAGGTTGCCTAACTTCTCGATTGTTTTTAATCAAGTGTATTACGCACATTGTAATCAAGTGTATTCACTATGTAAGGCTAACAGAGCAATGCTAAATATTCACCATGTAAGGCTTTGAGACGGACAACTAAAGTAATGTGCGTGATGATTAGATTCATTGCAAAGCCATGCTAAAGAAAGGGACCATATAAAGTGTAACTGAATCAAAATCGTATGCATTGCAAAATATTAGAGACATACAAACATAACCAAAACTTAATCTATAAATCAAAACAATACGAAAACAGGCTAAGTTTGATTTTGTTTCATTTTGTTACAATGAATGTTTTTCCCTTAGGCGTGAAACCTTTCCCAACAACTAACTAAGAAAGCGCTCACCTCATCGAAAGGATAAAATAAAATAAAATAAAAAAATAAAGAAAGCCCAACAAGAACCCAATCAAACACAATCTCTAGCAAGTTGTATCCTATTAATTTTAGGTTTCCTTATTTTTTTGGTAATCCTTTAGGAAATCTGTGTAACCAATCCTATTCTTTAAAGGCAAGACAAGCATTACACGCATAAATTGTGCATATATATATAAGTGTGTGTGAGATCTCTTTTTTATGTGCAATAATTACTTTGGTGATTAACGGCAAAAACCTTCACTCTTCCTCGAATCAAGTCCTTTTTATTTTCTTTTTAGCATCTCTCTGTATATTTCTCGCTGATTGGTAATTATGGGTTCAGGTATGTTATCTCAAAGAAATTATTATCTACTTAGCTTTAGTTCTTCTTCTATTGCAACTAGGGACCCACGTGCCTTTTTTTATTTTCTATGTTTATTGTTTAGGTATATATTTCATAAAACTATGGTGGTCATCTCCTTCATTATCATCTCTCTAATTGTTTTTGTTTTTTTTTATAGATTGGGCAGAATTGTGCAACCAAATTTTGGATTTAGTTTTAGAGAAATTAGTGTCATCATCAGACTACTTGCGATTCAGTCTTGTTTGTAAGTCATGGCATAGTGCAGCAAAGGATTATCAAAGAAGTGGTAATTTGTCAACTTGTCATCCTCCAATGCTCTTGATATCTACAGGTAAAAATGGTATATGGAGATTATACAACATCATGGATGATAAAGTCCTTGATTTGCAACTGAATTTGTCGAATAAGAGATTTTGTGGATCTTCAAAAGGATGGTTAATAGCCGTGGATCAAAGTCGTATAGTTACCCTAATAAATCCATTTGTTAGGGTCAAAGGGAGGAGAATGAAAAAAAATTCAATCATTCGCCTTCCTCCGCTAACCCCTCCATCTCCAAATATTAGGGATGAGATGTTGGCATGGGCTCCATATTCTAACTATTTTATCTTCAAAGCAATGCTTTCAGCGGATCCAATATTAGATGCGAACAATTGCATTGTTTTGGTCATATACGAGCAACAATGTCAAATGGCATTTATTAGACTTAATAAAGACACAACGTGGACCTACGTTGATCAAAGATATAGCATAATTGAAGAAGTTGTTCTCCATCAACATAAGGTTTATGCTGCTAGCGACCGAAGTTTTGTATCTTTTGATATCACTACTCGTTCCCTATCGAATGTAAAATTTGTTGCACAATGTTTTAGGTCAGGTGATTGGATGAAGACATATCTCGTGGATTCAAATGATGAAGAGTTGTTGATGGTTGAAAGGAAAATTGAGCTTGAAGAAGAACGGGTGACAAGGAAATTTAAAATTTTCAAATTCGATTATAAGGAGTGCAAGTGGATTGTCAAAAAAAGCTTAGGTGATGTTGCTATATTTCTGGGTGACAACTCTTCAATATCTGTATCTGCTTCAAAGTTTCCAGAATGTCAGCCGAATTGCATATACTTCACCCATGATAATATAAGCGTAGGAGCTGAACTCGGACCTCGTGGGCCTTGTGATATTGGTGTGTATGATGTCGCAAGTAAAAAAATATCACAACCTTCTAAAGATGTTATGACTCTGGTGAAGAAGAGCAGGCAACCTCCGATTTGGATTGTGCCAAGAATTCAGTTGTAAAATGCTTTTTCTATATCATCTAATTGTTTTTTTTACCCTATCACTTGAATTTTTTTTTTTTTTTCAAAGAAATGTAAAAGCGATAGAATTAGAATAAATATAATTGAGCTTCTTCAAATTTTCTTGTATTAGTAGATTTAATGAATGCTGGTATGGCCCGCGAATAGTAATAATATTTCTCTGACTGCTCCTTGGTCCTGGACTGTAGCTGATCACAATAATGTTACACAAATATCTATCATAAGAAGAAGATGCACTGGCATCAAAATTCCAAAATAATTTCCACTTTAATTACAAAAAAATTTCCCCATACTTTCGAATTGGCTTAGTTTTGCCATTCCTCAATGTATAAGTTTATGGCTACATACAAGAAGCTACCTAGTCCTACTTGTGACATTCACTGTGTAACAATTTTTTCTTCAACCAGCAGGGAAGTGCCTCAATGTCGAGTATTGCTTCCTCGTCTCATTCGAAACGGATATATAAAGCCCGTTTTGCCGTAATTAAGTTGATCAGGAGTCCACTCAAGACCCAGATCATCCGTGAAAACTCCTTCACCTCCACAATCCAAACTCACAAACCCTGCTTCACATTAAACAATGTTTACAAAAGTTATTCTACAAGGAATTTGGCCAAGACTGTTTCAGACTCACACCTTGATCATAATATTTCTTGGCCAAAAGTCACTTTAATTACATATTTATTTGAGGGTTTTCATTGTTATTTATTTGTGGTTTTAAGTTTTTGACTATTATGATATCAATAAGGGCAAGTGATGCCCATATATATAAAGGGAAGGTGAGGCCAAAGTTGGATGACATAGGTGCAGGAACATTTCCTGGAAAGAGAAAAACAACCGAAGAAGGCAAAGTGTTTTTTGGACGAAAGGGGGAAAATGCCTTTTCGTTGTTGGTGCAGGGCTGATTGGCTGCTGAGAAACAACCTAGAAAGCTTGCAGGGCTGATTTTTTTTTTTCTTTTTCAAGTTTAAATTGAGTATTTTCTAATCTCTTTTGATATTCCATGTTTGCAATGACATTAGTTCAGTATGCTAGGAAAGTACTTGTAAACAGAGTTTTATGGAAGATGTATATTGCTTATGCAACAAATTTCGTCTTTCCTAGGTTGCCTAACTTCTCGATTGTTTTTAATCAAGTGTATTACGCACATTGTAATCAAGTGTATTCACTATGTAAGGCTAACAGAGCAATGCTAAATATTCACCATGTAAGGCTTTGAGACGGACAACTAAAGTAATGTGCGTGATGATTAGATTCATTGCAAAGCCATGCTAAAGAAAGGGACCATATAAAGTGTAACTGAATCAAAATCGTATGCATTGCAAAATATTAGAGACATACAAACATAACCAAAACTTAATCTATAAATCAAAACAATACGAAAACAGGCTAAGTTTGATTTTGTTTCATTTTGTTACAATGAATGTTTTTCCCTTAGGCGTGAAACCTTTCCCAACAACTAACTAAGAAAGCGCTCACCTCATCGAAAGGATAAAATAAAATAAAATAAAAAAATAAAGAAAGCCCAACAAGAACCCAATCAAACACAATCTCTAGCAAGTTGTATCCTATTAATTTTAGGTTTCCTTATTTTTTTGGTAATCCTTTAGGAAATCTGTGTAACCAATCCTATTCTTTAAAGGCAAGACAAGCATTACACGCATAAATTGTGCATATATATATAAGTGTGTGTGAGATCTCTTTTTTATGTGCAATAATTACTTTGGTGATTAACGGCAAAAACCTTCACTCTTCCTCGAATCAAGTCCTTTTTATTTTCTTTTTAGCATCTCTCTGTATATTTCTCGCTGATTGGTAATTATGGGTTCAGGTATGTTATCTCAAAGAAATTATTATCTACTTAGCTTTAGTTCTTCTTCTATTGCAACTAGGGACCCACGTGCCTTTTTTTATTTTCTATGTTTATTGTTTAGGTATATATTTCATAAAACTATGGTGGTCATCTCCTTCATTATCATCTCTCTAATTGTTTTTGTTTTTTTTTATAGATTGGGCAGAATTGTGCAACCAAATTTTGGATTTAGTTTTAGAGAAATTAGTGTCATCATCAGACTACTTGCGATTCAGTCTTGTTTGTAAGTCATGGCATAGTGCAGCAAAGGATTATCAAAGAAGTGGTAATTTGTCAACTTGTCATCCTCCAATGCTCTTGATATCTACAGGTAAAAATGGAATATTTAGGTATATATTTCATAAAACTATGGTGGTCATCTCCTTCATTATCATCTCTCTAATTGTTTTTGTTTTTGTTTTTTAGATTGGGCAGAATTGTGCAACCAAATTTTGGATTTAGTTTTAGAGAAATTAGTGTCATCATCAGACTACTTGCGATTCAGTCTTGTTTGTAAGTCATGGCATAGTGCAGCAAAGGATTATCAAAGAAGTGGTAATTTGTCAACTTGTCATCCTCCAATGCTCTTGATATCTACAGGTAAAAATGGTATATGGAGATTATACAACATCATGGATGATAAAGTCCTTGATTTGCAACTGAATTTGTCGAATAAGAGATTTTGTGGATCTTCAAAAGGATGGTTAATAGCCGTGGATCAAAGTCGTATAGTTACCCTAATAAATCCATTTGTTAGGGTCAAAGGGAGGAGAATGAAAAAAAATTCAATCATTCGCCTTCCTCCGCTAACCCCTCCATCTCCAAATATTAGGGATGAGATGTTGGCATGGGCTCCATATTCTAACTATTTTATCTTCAAAGCAATGCTTTCAGCGGATCCAATATTAGATGCGAACAACTGCATTATTTTGGTCATATACGAGCAACAATGTCAAATGGCATTTATTAGACTTAATAAAGACACGACGTGGACCTACGTTGATCAAAGATATAGCATAATTGAAGAAGTTGCTCTCCATCAACATAAGGTTTATGCTGCTAGCGACCGAAGTCTTGTATCTTTTGATATCACTACTCGTTCCCTATCGAATGTAAAATTTGTTGCACAATGTTTTAGGTCAGGTGATTGGATGAAGACATATCTCGTGGATTCAAATGATGAAGAGTTGTTGATGGTTGAAAGGAAAATTGAGCTTGAAGAAGAACGGGTGACAAGGAAATTTAAAATTTTCAAATTCGATTATAAGGAGTGCAAGTGGATTGTCAAAAAAAGCTTAGGTGATGTTGCTATATTTCTGGGTGACAACTCTTCAATATCTGTATCAACTTCAAACTTTTCAGAATGTCAGTCGAATTGCATATATTTCACCCATGATAATATACGCTTAGGATCTGAATTCGATTCTCGTGGGCCTTGTGATTTTGGTGTGTATGATGTCGCAAGTAAAAAAATTTCGCAACCTTCCAAAGATGTTATGACTATGGTGAAGAAGAGTAGGCAACCTCCGATTTGGATTGCGCCAAGAATTCAGTTGTAAAAAGCTTCTTCTATATCATCTAATTGTTTTATTACCCTATCACTTGAATTTTTTTTAAGAAATGTAATAACGGTAGAATTAGAATAAATATAATTGAGCTTCTTCAAAATTTCTTGTATTAGTAGATTTAATGAATGCCGATGTGGCCCGCGAATAGTAATAATATTTCTCTGTCTGCTCCTTGGTCCTGGACTGTAGCTGATCACAATAATGTTACACAAATGTCTGTCATAAGAAGAAGATGCACTGGCATCAAAATTCCAAAATAATTTCCAGTTTAATTACAAAATTTTCTCCCCTTACTTTCGAATTGGCTAGATCCCCTCCCATTGGCTTAGTTTTGCCATTCCTCAATGTATAAGTTTATGGCTACATAAATCGCCCGTTGATTGACACTGAAATTAATTGATCCGAAACAGAGACGACACATCTAGCCTTCGCTATGTGAAACCTTCACAAACAATGGCCATTGAAGCATTAGGACAAGTCAAGACCTTCAAAACCTTATTATGATATCAATAAGGGCAAGTGATGCCCATATATATATATATAAAGGGAAGGTGAGGCCAAAGTTGGATGACATTGGTGCAGGAACATTTCCTGGAAAGAGAAAAACAACCGAAGAAGGCAAAGGGTTTTTTTATGGACGAAAGGGGGAAAATGCCTTTTTGTTGTTGGTGCAGGGCTGATTGGCTGCTGAGAAACAGCCTAGAAAGCTTGCAGGGCTGATTTATTTTTCCCTTTTTCGAGTTTAAATCGAGTATTTTCTAATCTCTTTTGATATTATATGTTTGCAATGACATTAGTTCAATATTACATGTATATTGCTTATGCAAGAAATTTCGTCTTTCCTAGGTTGCATAACTTCTCGATTGTTTTTAATCAAGTGTATTACGCGCATTTTGTATTGATAAGGGCCGATTTCCTAACTTTCATTGCATGATGATACTAAATATTTGTTGTCACATTTATATTTCCTAACCTTCATCGGGTTTCGGCATTGGCGGATAGGAAGATTCCCCTCCCTTTTTCACCCTACATCTCTCCTTCACTTCATTCCAAATCCAAAGCAAGAGTGCCTCTTCTGGTTTTCCAGCCAATGCAATTCCATTGGCAAGGCTGCCATAAGTGGCCACATCAGGGTGAAACCCATCGTCTTTGATTCTCTGAATGATTATGTCATTTTCTTGAAGTTGTTTTACATAGATCATAATTTGATATCATATGTATGGTACATCTTGAACCATTTGCCATTTGCTATGCGGTTTCCAATTCACCGAAACCAACAGAAGCCGCCACCATAGATTAATGATACGACAGTGGTAAGGTAAGCGATGCCTATATATAAAGAGAAGGTGAGGAGGCCAAAGTTGGATGAGATGGATGTCTCAGGGCAAAGTTGGATGATGGGTTCGAATAGAAAAACTCCATCATTACACTAACTAATACTATTACTAAGTTCGTTTAAAATGACATTTGTCTTATCAAATTACAAACTTCCACAATTTATATTTATATTTATAGATAAATAGAAAAATAGTTTTAATCTGTAACTAACGCAGTCAGTATGCAATGAACAAACACGTACATAGATATCAAGTATTACATACACACAAGTCTATATACTTTCATCTTATCTTATTTATACTTGATTGCAAAAAACCAAGTAAAACATGCGGTTCGGATAACTCAATGCAGTTTTAACACAGCTCTTGATCAAAACACACTTAAGTATGTATACACAAAGTACAAGCATCTCTTGCCCACGAAGTACGCTCTCAAGCTCCACGGCCCATGGCCTGCTCCCCGGGAGGAATCATAACCAGAATTGGTTGAGCATTGAAACCAGGATGAAGCAGCCTGCGACGGATCTCACGACCTTCTCATATTGGCACTACATGGAGTTTGGAAATTTATATAGACAATACTAGTAATGAACTGTGATACAAAGGCAACATTACTCTGTGCAAATGGATTTTCGCTCTGTGCAAGTGCAAGACAAGCATTACACGCACGTTTCCGGACTGGAAATTTTCACCACCATCAAAATGTGATCTAGATGGCTGCAAGCGCAGAAATTTTAACCCAATTCGATCTACTGCACAAACGATAGATTTTCAGAAGATAAGATAGGCGCTTTGAATATCAATCAAATTCAAGTTTTACATTGACCTTGTTGAAATCCGTTGATACTACTTAAGGATACAGGAGGAGCTACTAAAACCTGAGGATCATGAAGATGGCCTGGTGCCTCGCACTGTAGAATGTGAAGAACTGCTTGAAGATCTTGTTGATGCATGCATCCCGGGAGAGACGTGGTGACTGTCACTGGGATTATGAGAGTCATTAACAATTACATGTATGCTGGAGGAGGTAAAGAACTTCTTCCTAATTAAATCCAGTATTCTATGCCTTCTGTAACAATTTATATCTTATTCCTATGTACGCAACTGACCAGAAAAGAGGACTGTTCCAATTCTCCCCACTAATGTAACAGGGGTACTTTGTTCCGATTATTACTGGCAAATTGAAAGGAAAGAGTCAAGGAATTTACTATTTGTATCTAGAAGCTGTTTTAATTAAATTCTCTAAGCCACAGTCTATGCGCGAGAATGTACAAGATTCTAATTCTAGTGATATGGCACTTGTTGATTTTTTTGTCGTTCTCCCCAAAGGAATTTGGAATTCTTTGTGAAGTTTTCAGAGGAACATAGTCCAGATACCTTCAGGCTACTACTACAATCTATTTGTCCATCGACCTACTATGGTCATGACTCATGAGATTGTTAAAGGTAACCTTATATACTATTTCTTCATCTTACAGTGTCTCCGTAAGTGTCGTGCTAATTAATCGTTTTGGTAGCCTCATGATAAGGATGCATATTAAAAACTATATGTAAATGATAGTGCCACAACCTTCACGAGGCATTTATCTATTTGTCCATCGACCTACTGTGGTCATGACTCATGAGATTGTTAAAGGTAACCTTATATACTATTTCTTCATCTTACAGTGTCTCCGTAAGTCTCGTGCTAATTAATCGTTTTGGTAGTCTTATGTTATTGTGATAGGGATGCATATTAAAAACTATATGTAAATGATAGTGCCACAATGTCCACGAAGCATTTATGTGTGTGCTAATGCCACAACTAGAAATTTGTGCTAGAAAAATGGAGTATTTGCTAATCTCTTTTGATATTACATGTTTGCAATGGCAGCTGTTTTGTTCAGTGTGCTTGGAAAGTATTAGTAAACAGAGTTTTATGGAACTTTTGTGATGCCCTTGCCTGCTGATGCATCGGAGGGTCGTATTAAGAACAAGTTTTCCCACAGACTTGAAGTTGAAGTTGAAGAGCATCCCTTTGTCAAACCATCGAGGAAAATCGAATTATATTATATAGGGAACACCCATTTGTCATAATGCTACAACCAGGAAAGTATTAGTAGAGAGAGTTTTATGGAACTTTTGTGAAGCATCGGAGGGTCGTATTAAGAACAAGTTTTCCCACATATTTGAAGTTGAAGTTGAAGAGCATCCCTTTGTCAAACCATCGAGGAAAATCGAATTATATTATATAGGGAACACCCATTTGTCCACTAAATTGGTTTTTTAGCCTAGAAGTCGTTCAGGAAGTTGTAAATTGCAAAGAGCTCACATCACATGGGCTCACACGACTAAGAAAGCCCACCTCATCAAAAGAATAAAATAAAAAAAATAAAGAAAGCCCAATAAAAAATAGTAAGTTATAATTTTGGTTAATCCTATTAATTTTAGGTTTTAGGTTTCCTGATTTTTTTGGTAATCCTTCAGGAAATCTGTGTAACCAATCCTATTCTTTAAAGGCAAGACAAGCATTATACGCATAAGTTGTGCATATATATATATATGTGTGTGAGATCTCTTTTTTATGTGCACTTCACTTAAGTTTAATTACTTTGGTGATTAACGGCAAAAACCTTCACTCTTCCTCCGATCAAGTCCTTTTTATTTTCTTTTTGGCGTCTCTCTGTATATTCCATCTGCGTTTTCTCAACAGTAACAATAAAAACATCTTTCAGATTGGTAATATGGATTCAGGTATGTTTGGCTTTGGTTTTTCTTCTATTGAATATTGTAATTTTTTAATGTTTTAAAAACTCAAATTAATTTGCATATAATATGCACACAGGTGAAGTCATTATGTTGTTAGCTCGTTGTAGATTTTTAGTACCCTGTAGTAAGACTATTAAGACATGTTAGTCCTTATTTTTTACTTCAATTTTTTAAATTTGTTACAACATAGTTCAACATTAGGGTTTCCGTCAAATCTCTATGTTAGTTACTTACGTGGCACTATAGGTTCCACATTTTTCTATTCTTCTAAATTTAAATTGATTAAAATATAAATAAAATATTTATAAAACA
>NW_018923405.1:44917-55638 GCF_002207925.1 Prunus avium
CCCCACAGACCCCTTCCCCCTCCTCCCCATTCTGTTTTTCACCCACAAATCCTAAATCCACCCCTGCAACCCACCCACAGATGCAAACAATGTTCGAACCAAAAAAGGCCAGATCTGGCCTCTCTCATCCCCATCCTCCCAACTTCATCGCCGACAGCCCAACACCCACAAAATCGAATTCGCCACCTCTTTCCCGACACCCCCATCAACTCGAACTCGCCTCTATTTCAAAAAAAAAAACACACACACACACATTATCTACTCCTATGTCTGCAAATTCAAAAACAAAAAATTGAAAACAGAGAATGAATTCAATCCAGTACAGGTTTTCTCTTTGTGCCTAAAGTTGTATCCGGTTAGAGAGAGAGAACATGAGCGCGCGATAGATTGTGGCGAGGCTGTGGAGTCGGGGCTAGGTCTGGGGGGTGAGGGAATAATGAGAGACATAATAGATAGGGAGAGGAGGTGGGTGGTGGTGAAGGCGTATGTTTTTGTGCTGTGATGGCGGGTGTGGCTGAGAATGGTGATTAGGGAAGAGAATAGGGGGTTGGGTTTGATCGGGAAGAAGAGAGAAAGAGGTTCAGAGAGAGATTAAAAAAATAAAAGGTTTTTGTTTGTTTTTTAAATTGTTTATTAATATTTTATTCAATTTGTGTTTAAAAATATTTATTTTATTCAATTTAAGAAAATAATGTGGGCCCCATATGTGTCATGTCATCACTTAACAGATTTTCTTATAGGCAATATAATGGCAAAGTCACATTGCAAGAAATTTACAAAATAAGAGTATGTAATTGTTAAATTTGAGAATGAGGGGACAAATTAATATGCCTTAATAATACAACTTTAGGATACCAAACTGAAATTAACTCAAAAATTAATAACGCCTTGCTTCTTTTTTCTTTTTTACTATGTTTATTGTTTACGTATATATTTCATAAAAACTATGGTGGACATCTCCATCATTATCATGTCTCTAATTGTTTTTGTTTTTGTATTTTTAGATTGGGCGGAACTTTGCGACCAAATTTTGGATTCAGTTTTAGAGAAATTAGTGGCATCGTCAGACTTTTGCAATTCAGTCTTGTTTGTAAGTCATGGCATAATGCAGCCAAGGATTATCAAAGACGTGGTAAGATGTCAACTTTTGATCATCATCCTCCCATGCTCTTGATATCTACAGGCAAAAACGGTATATGGAGATTATATAACGTCATGAATGACCGGATCCTTGATTTGCGATTAAAACTGTCAAATAAGCGATTTTGTGGGTCTTCAAAAGGATGGTTAATAGCTATGGATAGAAGCTTTATCGTAACCCTAATAAATCCATTTGTTAGGGTCAAAGGGGGGAGAATGAAAGAAAATTCAATCATTCGCCTACCTCCGCTAATCCCTCCAGATCCAGATGACTTGGTCTGTTGGGGTAATGACTCCAAGTCCAACTATTTTGTTTCCAAGGCTATAATTTCTGCAGACCCTATATTAAATGCAAATGATTGCATTGTTCTGATCATATACGAGGACCAAAATCAGTTGGCATTTATTAGACTTAATAAAGATCCAACATGGACTTACGTTTATCAAAGATGGAAGTTGATTGAAGAAGTTGTTCATGCTGAAGATAGATTTTATGCCGTTAACAATTATAATTACCTTATAGGTTTTGATATAACTAGTCAGTCTAACTCGAAGGCAAAATTGGTTGCAACACGTCGAGTACCAGATTATCCGACGAAGACATATCTCGTGAATCCAAATGAAAAAGAATTGTGGATGGTTCAAAGATATATTGATATGGAAGACGATGACACACATGAGACATTCGAATTCACAATTTTTGAAATGGATTATGAGAAGGGTAAGTGGATTGCAAAGAAAACCTTAGGTGATGTTGCGCTCTTTTTGGGTGATAACTCTTCAATATCAGTGTTGGCTTCAAAGTTTCCAGGATGTCAACCAAATTGCATATACTTCACCAATGACGATGCACATGTTCGAACCGTTGTAAGACCTCATGATTTTGGTGTTTATAACATCACAAGTGGAAAATTTCACTTGGGAGTTTATAATGTCACAAGTCAAAGCGGTACATGTATAAGAAAACTAATTAAGAAGAGCAAGCGTCCTCCAATTTGGGTTGTGCCAACAATTCAGTCGTAAAATGCTTGTTGTATTTGTTCTCTTGGCCTCCCTTTTGAAGCTTTATAAGATATGTAGTAAATGTAGACTTAGACAGGAGGTAAATATAGTTTAATGTTACAATTTTGTGCAAACGTTGGCATTCGCCTTCATCACAATAGTTGCTCTAAATAGTGAATAAAACTTTGAATTTTTTATGGTCGTATCGTTATAAATCTTTGACTGTTTTTCTATTCGCACCCAATAATTATATTTTTAGCATTTCAATTCGAATTATAGCCCTCTAAAAATAATTCAAAGAATGAAATTAAGATTCAAAACTCGAAAAAGAAAAAAGAGGACTGTTCAGAAAAGAGGATTGTTCCTATGTACGCAACTGACCAGAAATGTAATAACAGTAGAATTAGAATAAATATAATTGAGCTTCTTCAAATTTTCTTGTATTAGTAGATTTAATGAATGCCGGTATGGCCCGCGAATAGTAATAAAATTTCTCTGACTGCTCCTTGGTCCTGGACTGTAGTTGATCACAATAATGTTACACAAATGTCTGTCATAAGAAGAAGATGCACTGGCATCAAAATTCCAAAATAATTTCCACTTTAATTACAAAATTTTCTCCCCTTACATTCGAATTGGCTAGATCCCCTCCCATTGGCTTAGTTTTGCCATTCCTCAATGTATAAGTTTATGGCTACATAAATCGCCCGTTGATTGACACTGAAATTAATTGATCCGAAACAGAGACGACACATCTAGCCTTCGCTATGTGAAACCTTCACAAACAATGGCCATTGAAGCATTAGGACAAGTCAAGACCATCAAAACCTTATTATGCTATCAATAAGGGCAAGTGATGCCCATATATATATAAAGGGAAGGTGAGGCCAAAGTTGGATGACATAGGTGCAGGAACATTTCCTGGAAAGAGAAAAACAACCGAAGAAGGCAAAGGTTTTTTTTTTTGGACGAAAGGGGGAAAATGCCTTTTTGTTGTTGGTGCAGGGCTGATTGGCTGCTGAGAAACAGCCTAGAAAGCTTGCAGGGCTGATTTATTTTTCCCTTTTTCGAGTTTAAATCGAGTATTTTCTAATCTCTTTTGATATTATATGTTTGCAATGACATTAGTTCAATATTACATGTATATTGCTTATGCAAGAAATTCCGTCTTTCCTAGGTTGCATAACTTCTCGATTGTTTTTAATCAAGTGTATTACGCGCATTTTGTATTGATAAGGGCCGATTTCCTAACTTTCATTGCATGATGATACTAAATATTTGTTGTCACATTTATATTTCCTAACCTTCATCGGGTCTCGGCATTGGCGGATCGGAAGATTCCCCTCCCATTTTCACCCTACATCTCTCCTTCACTTCATTCCAAATCCAAAGCAAGAGTGCCTCTCCTGGTTTTCCAGCCAATGCAATTCCATTGGCATGGCTGCCATAAGTGGCCACATCAGGGTGAAACCCATCGTCTTTGATTCTCTGAATGATTATGTCATTTTCTTGAAGTTGTTTTACATAGATTATAATTTGATATCATGTGTATGGTATATCTTGAACCATTTGCCATTTGCTATGCGGTTTCCAATTCACCAAAACCCACAGAAGCCGCCACCATAGGTTAATGATATGATAGTGGTAAGGTAAGCGATGCCTGTATATAAAGTGAAGGTGAGGAGGCCAAAGTTGGATGAGATAGATGTCTCAGGCCAAAGTTGGATGATGGGTTCGAATAGAAAAACTCCATCATTACACTAACTAATACTATTACTAAGTTCGTTTAAAATGACATTTGTCTTATCAAATTACAAACTTCCACAATTTATATTTATATTTATAGATAAATAGAAAAATAGTTTTAATCTGTAACTAACGCAGTCAGTATGCAATGAACAAACACGTACATAGATATCAAGTATTACATACACACAAGTCTATATACTTTCATCTTATCTTATTTATACTTGATTGCAAAAAACCAAGTAAAACATGCGGTTCGGATAACTCAATGCAGTTTTAACACAGCTCTTGATCAAAACACACTTAAGTATGTATACACAAAGTACAAGCATCTCTTGCCCACGAAGTACGCTCTCAAGCTCCACGGCCCATGGCCTGCTCTCCGGGAGGAATCATAACCAGAATTGGTTGAGCATTGAAACCAGGATGAAGCAGCCTGCGACGGATCTCACGACCTTCTAGAAAAATAGTTTTAATCTGTAACTAACGCAGTCAGTATGCAATGAACAAACACGTACATAGATATCAAGTATTACATACACACAAGTCTATATACTTTCATCTTATCTTATTTATACTTGATTGCAAAAAACCAAGCCATGCGGTTCGGATAGATAACTCAATGCAGTTTTAACACAGCTCTTGATCAAAACACACTTAAGTATGTATACACAAAGTACAAGCATCTCGTGCCCACGAAGTACGCTCTCAAGCTCCACGGCCCATGGCCTGCTCCCCGGGAGGAATCATAACCA
Source organism: Prunus avium (assembly GCF_002207925.1). The sequence goes on from NW_018923405.1 coordinate 49,561, forward strand.
GAATTGGTTGAGCATTGAAACCAGGATGAAGCAGCCTGCGACGGATCTCACGACCTTCTTGGCAAAGGGCGCATGGATGGCAGAAAACATGAGTCGCAAAATCACAGGCGGTCTCACACTGTTCTTGTTGCACCTCATCTTCCACAAAGCTGCCACAGCATCCGCATGACCTATGAAGCGCCTCACAGCTACCCTGCTCATCACCAAAAACCATAAAACCACACATTCAAAACCTCTCCTCAATTCTCTTGTAAGAATATATAAAACAATGCCAAGTATTCACTATGTAAGGCTAACACAACAATGCCAAATATTCACCATGTACGGCTTTGAGACGGACAACTAAAGTAATGTGTGTGATGATTAGATTCATTGCAAAGCCATGCTAAAGAAAGGGACCATATAAAGTGTAACTGAATCAAAATCATATGCATTGCAAAATATTACAGACATACAAACATAACCAAAACTTAATCTATAAATCAAAACAATACGAAAACAGGCTAAGTTTATCTGAATCAAAACCATAAACATATTTTGGGAGGAAAAATATCACTTGCCTCTAGGTTGAACTTAAGGCGGATAGCAGTACGGCTAGGATATGAAAACCATGGTGCAAGGCAGTTCCAACCAAAAAAGGTATTTCCAATCAGATATAGACCAGAGTAAGACAAACAGTGATTTGCAAACGTCCCAGGAGTAGATCCAAGTCTCTCGACATTGCTTCCGTACAGCACACAAGGAGCCACACTTCCAAGAAGGCCTAACCAGATCACATCAACGTTAGTATGAAAAATGTCGATAACATGTAGGAAAGAACACTGACAAAACATATCTATAAAAAAAATATGATCTTATAATCCAGAAGACCTGATTTTCAAGTATTAACCAACTATTTATCCAACTATTTCATGCAAGTGCATAATTGTCATATTTTCCTGTGGGAAAAAAAAAGCTAGAAATTCCACTAAAGCAAAAGCTGAATGAACAAAGAGTCTTGTTTTTAACCACTCATGTTTTCTGAAATTTAGGGATAATGTGAATTTGAGTTTTGATAAAATGCTAAGTAGAAAACCTTACATTTATAAAAGAAGGGAAAGTACCAAAAGAAAATAAAAGACACTTCTAAAGACTATGGCTTACAGAAACTCAAAAGCCAAAACAGGTACAGGCATATGATGAATGAAAAATCATCCAGAACCCTGTGTTGGGTAAATCGATATATTCAAAAGCTATTGCCAATTGTGATCCAATCCAATACACATACCAAATTGCAGAATAGTACATCTAAAAACACATTTTGGACATTGGGTTCACGCTACCCCTTTGGTCAGTATAGTAAATCGATATATTCAAAAAGCTATTGCCAATTGTGATCCAATCCAATACGCATACCAAATTGCAGAATGGTACATCTAAAAACACGTTTTGGGCATTGGGTTCAGCCTACCCCTTGGGTCAGTATAGTAATCAACAAGATACATAATTATTCCAGAAAATGTGTAATATTCTTTTGTATTAATCATTATTAACGGCATGAAGGCGTAAACCGTACCAGCATTATATAATAACATAATACATCCATTCCAAACAATAAAGAAATACAGAGTCAAGATTAATCGATTTTGGATCCGGTAAAATTGAGAAGTATTGTTACAAAAAAAATATATGTCATAGTGCTATTCATTGCCACGATCGAGCAAATTTTACACCATTTCAAATGCACAAAGGCAATTAAATAGTCAATCACCTAAAATTCAATGAATCAGAGCTACTGAGGGCACAATAGAACATTGACATTCAAACATCGCATGATGCCAAAATCTTAATTGAAAAATAAAAAAGAAAACTTAACCGAAAAAGAAAATCAGAAAGAAAAACTTACAAACTTCAAGATCGCTGCTACAGAAATCATCATTACGGCCAAGACATGCAAGAAGGCTGGAGTCCCACTGGGCCCGGCCCATGGGCTCACCCATCACGCTCCCGTGCCCCAACGGCAGCCCGTCGGCGGTCCACCCGCAGCCATTACCACCGCCATTCACATGGCCCATCTCTGCCTGAGATTTCTCCGGCGATTGAGTCTCCGGCGAGGCCTTGGCGGGATTTTCGGCATCCTTCTGAGGCTCCTCGAATTGCTGGCTCAGAAGGGGGTTCGATTCCTCTTGGACGTTGCTCTCCCTGTTGTTGATCGCCATAATTGATCGCAGAGAGAAATCAGAAACCCTAAAATTTGAATCGCAGAGAGAGAGAGAGAGAGAGAGAGAGAGAGAGAGATTGAATTTTGAAACCCTAAAATTGGATCGAGAGAAATGAAAGGGGAAGAAAACGAGGTCTCTTTCTGTCTTAGAGTCGTTTGTAGCTTACAAGCAAACCGCGTTAACCGCGTAATCCATCAATAATTTACCCTCGGCCACGTCACACTCCAGTCAATGCCGTTTGGTAGTTCTAATCTGCCGCGGCACCTACTAGAGTAAAACATCTACTGCCGCTTTAGTTTCTCACCACGTGTACCATCTCACTTGCCTTTATTTGCCCTTTACTAGCGTGGCAACCAGCTATTTGCGGGCGGATAAAATCGTGATTTGGCATAATTTTCTCAGCGCTAGTGTTGTCTGCTTGCTTGGTTAAGTTAAAGGGTTTTTATTATTATTTATTTATTTAGATAATCCAAATTTTACAAACTTTGTATAAGCTCATGGTTACGTAGAATTTGACAATTTTAGTCCAATCCCACAATTTACCATTTGATATAGTTCCCTGTTATTCCCTTAAAACAATTGATCTGATGTGTTCTCTCTTGATAGATATCAAAAGACACATCTCTATATGTAGCTAAGTAAGAACATTCGCTATTTGACTGGTCTCCCTAGCCAAAACTTACCATTTTTGGCTCTTGTTACCCCCCATGAAATAAGAAGTTAAATAATTAACTGCTGGCATTTCCCTGTTAAGAAGTCCAACAACCGTAGAAGTCCATGGTAAAAAAAAACCCAATCAAATTAATCATTTTCTGCAATTAAAAGAGAATTTTTCTATTTAAACTCCGCACTTCTTTTTGTTCACCCCATATTTTAATTCAAATTTTCACAATTTTTAAGAAAAACCCACTATCTTCTCAAACTAACCCTAAATACACACCCAGCATAAGAAATTTTTTTTTTAAAAACTCGTCAACCTCATACCCCACAACCCGCACCCTACACTCGACACCTCGTTATCTTGTCCCTCACCACTCTTGTGGGAGCAAATATTTTCGTCTCCAATCTCTAAGTTCACCTCAACCTCACATTACTTAAAGAGATAACAACTTTGTTGTCAAATGTCTGAAATAAAAGAGCTTTGGAGAAGGAATTAATCATGGGAAATAAAGTTTGAGGAGAAGAAGAAAAGAGCTTTGGAGAAGAAAAAAGTCCCTTCCAAATGGGAGCAGAAACTAGAATATGCTACCAAGGCAAAAGCTGATGCTGACGTTGATAGCGATAGTGACACTGACAGCAATGATGGGAGAAGAAAGTTGAGTAAAAGAAGGGAGAAGAAACTTAATATGAAGAGTGATGGGGATGTGTACTAGGGTGAAGTATTACGTTGGATGATTTTTTTTGTCTTTTTACACAATAATAAAACTTAAGAGCTTAATAATTTAAATATTGGGGTGAAAAAAGAAAAGTGTGAGGTTTAAATAGAAAAACTCTAAAAAGAAAATGTGGCCCATTTTAGTCCAATCCCACATTTTGTTTATAGATCATCCAAATTTTACAAACTTTCTATAAGCTCATGGTTATGTAGAATTTGACCATTTTAGTCCAATCCCACAATTTACCAAAGAACTTTATAATTTGATTAGACGGAATGCATCAGATTTGTCAACTTAAATATAAACGTGATTAGTCCATGGCTTTTTTATAAAAAAAAATTAAAAAAAAACCAATCAAATTAATCATTTTCTGCAATAAAAAGAAAATGTGGCCCAATTTTATATAGGTTGAGAAAATTAATAAGGCATTAAATTTGGTTTCCCCAATAGCATCCAAGTGTTTAATCATAGTAATTATGTGTTACTATCATGCAGAAACATTGCCAAGCCACACTGCCACATTACATGTGTCTCTCACATGCATGTTTATGCAAATAAGAGAATATGAGAGATCCCACTGCCTTGGCATTTAGGGTTAAATAGAATTTCTGTTTAAAAAAATAAATTATAGAGCTGGTTCGAGTCGGTGGATAAGTTTTACTCATATACGTCGCACTGCTACTTAGATGGCTCTCTTTGTACTTTTTTAATTGATCTAATAAACTATTATCACTTTTTCTTTAAAAAAACACAAATTATAGAGGAAAAGAAGAAAGGTTTAAGATCATTATAGCAGCTGCTAAACATTATTCTTATAACATCAATTTTGAAGAAAATACACTCTTCCTAATGCAATTTACATTCTTTAATTCTTAAACCTGATTAAAGTAGCACTAATGGTAATTACATAGATATTGATCCAAACATAAAAGATCTCACTGCCCTCATTTACACAAGGCAATTAAAACATACAATGAATTAAAGATTGCTAATCAATCATTTATATATTAATTGATCCATCTCAACATGTTCTTAATTGATATATCTGTACTAAAAACTTTGACCAAAATTATCACTCTCACTGCCAGAGATCTTCATCCATGGATTTGCTTGGCCTGCAAAAGAAAATTACAAGCATAAACATCAATGCAAAAGTAACTAAGCACCTAATTAATCATTCAGTTTTAAAATTAGGGTTCAAGAACTTTTGAATGGAATTTTCCACTATAACAGCTGAACCCCAGTAATTTTCTTACCTTTCTTCCCATGCTAGAAGCCCTAGAGCTCTTAGGTTTAGGACTTGCCATGGCACTTTCTTTGTGGATCAAAGGGTTCCCATGAGAGTGATCAGGCGGTGGGATTGATGAGTGGGTCTCTGGACCTCTATAATCAATCTCATAAACCTCAGTACCCACTACATCTGATCCACCAACTAAAACCCAACAAAACAAAATTAACAAAAAAATTAATCAACTTAATTAAATATGGCCATATTAATCAACTTTGAATATAAATGATGAAGGCAGAACTTCAAACCTCTAGAAAAACAAGGTGTGGCAAGCAAGAAGAGAAGAAGGAAAGTGAGGATTGTAGGGTTCTTGAGCTCCATTTTCATGGCAATGAGGCTCAACGCAGACTCTGCAATAACCCAAATGAGCATTTCACATTTATATATAAAAAGGGTTCAAGAAAGAAGCAAGGCATGAGAGGTCGTTTATTTTATTTTATTTATAAATTAATTTGTATTTAATTATCGGCTTTTCTTTTCACAATTGAAACCATCATCACCATCCCACACAGCAATAAGTTGTGCGGTACCGATATGGATGTGTAGGGTTGGAAACATTAATGCTAGTGTTACTAGCATACCACATATGCATAGATTTTAATTTCTTTTCTCAGTTTATTTTATATTAATTTGGTGCTTTTTTGTATTTTTTTTAATTTTAATTTGATTTTTTTTCTTTCTTGGGACAAGTCCATGTGTGTATAATTGAAATGTCCTTATAGGGGACATCCCATTTAGCCCCCCATTGGCTGGACTTCATATTTCTCATAATTTCTTACATAAAAAAATCATTTGGGAAATGGGAAGTAAATTACAAAAACCCTTTTGCACATAATTTCTCAAATAATTTGTGTTTCTTTTTAATGGCAAGAAGCTTAGAGAAATGGTTTGGTGCAGCATTTGTCGATCAAACCAATCAACCTCATCACAGCTAGCAGACAATAGTTTGGCTTTTCATATTGACACAATGAGTAAGAAAAGAAAAATAATTTGGTCAAAGGAAGTTCAAGTCATTTTCATGATCAATAATTAGTTGCCCAAATAGGTTCAAAAAAATATGTAAATGAATGGATTTATAGCAAAAAAAGGAAAACCCTTAACTTATACCGGCTCTTTTTACTCTCATGTTACATAACATTCTACTGGCTGTTTGTGCCTTTATTTTAAAGAATAATGAAATTTTCTCTTGATTAACCAAAAAAAAAAAAAAAAA
>NW_018923406.1:18846-42363 GCF_002207925.1 Prunus avium
CCACAACCTGGTTAATCTGGCTACCAGAGAAGGACTCGTGCCTCCTCTCTTTCAGTCCTCTCCTAAGCAACACAGAGAATTGCTGCCACCAAGTAGTGGGCCATTTCGCAAAGTTCTTGTCTTCTGATCCATCTTGAAAATGGCTGGAGTTGGTTTCTTGAAGTTGCTCCCCTTGAAGTTGAGCTTTCAAATTATATAAACGGTTGTGCTTATAGGCCAAGGCTAGGCTCTGCTTCACCTTGCTTTTGTTTTCATGCGATCCATTAGGTGCCAGACCTGCACTACATATAAAATGCAACAAAAATTACTCACACAAACAATTTCACAAACATCTAATATACACTTGTAGACACACTAGCCTGCACCATGGCGCACTTGTAGGGTAATCAAAAAGTAAAACTAACATCTAATATACACTTCACACTAAAATCCTATATATAGCAAACATGGCACAAAAGAATAATGAAAAAGTAAAACTATAGCCAAAAAAATCACACAAAATTACAACATTGATGATAGTTAGTGCATTTTTCATGAATTTTGAATAAGAATAAATTCCCCAAGCATATCTGACAATGCTACAAACATTTCCCAGACAATTTTGGGGTTTCTACTCCCCAAACATAAGAATAAATTCTCAGGTTTTAGCCTAGTGAAAAAGGTCATTGACTTGTAGAGCATAAGTCTCAGGTTTGAACTCCCATGACATTTTGGTTGTGTGTGTATGTGAAACTCCTATTCTTTTTAGTTTAGACTATCGCATGTACTAAAAACAAAATAGTAAATTCTCAGTGGTCCGAAATTGGATTTCCTAGAAATTTATTCAACACTTTGGGAGTTTGAACAGTAATTAACTATGGCCCAAAGTCAAGGAAGTCACATTGAACGAAGAGATGGGCCTAAGTTACATGCAATTACTGATCCAATGACCCATAACCCATGCTTGCATAAATCTCAGGATTTTGACAGCTGAAATAAAAAATGAAGCTACTAATTATTAAAAAAGAAACATACCATTGGCAAGGTCCAACAGAAAGTCCGCAGGATTCATAGCTACCAATGGGACATAGCCAATGCCAGAAAAATAGTCCATGACCTCCGATACTTTTCCGAAATACAAACAATTCCCTTCCGATAACAACACCACCTTATGAAACATGTAGAAAATCCTACTTGAAGGTTGATGTATGGTCATCACAATTGTTCTTCCTCCACTTGCCAAATCCCACAATGCCAACACAATCTGATGCGCCATCGTCGAATCAAGTCCCGACGTGGGCTCATCCAAGAAGAGCAAGCTAGGGTTTACGAGTAATTCTTGGCCTATGCTAACCCTTCTTCTCTCCCCACCCGAAACACCCCTCAAGAACTCACCCCCAACAACGCTGTTCTTGCACTTGGTTAACTCCAGTTGTATAATCACGGCCTCAGCTTGCATAGCCTTCTTGGCTTTCGATAGCGTGTTGGGCAAGCGAAGAAGGGCTGTGTAGAATAAGGTTTCGGTGACCGTCAAGTGGGGGTTGAGAAAGTCGTCTTGGGTTACAAAGCCGGTGTTTCTTTTCATTGCGTTTGAGAATGGTTTGTTGTTGTAGGTTATGGCGCCACCGAGGAGAGTCATTTCACCACTCCCGAAGGAGCCGAGAATGGCGAGGATTTTGGCCGTTTGAACCAGGCATGAGACACCCTTTAAGATCACTTTCTCTTTGTTCTTAGTACTCTTCTTCATATTGATATTGTAAATCAAGTCTTCAATGTAACAAGTCGAATCGTTTCCTTCAAGATAGTTGGGGCTTTAGAAGTTTTAATCCTTCTAAGTCTACTTGTGTTTGGATACCATCGGCAGCAAGATCAACCGATACAGTTTTAGAGCCTTTTGAGGCTACCTCTAAGTGATAGTACTTTACTATAAGCCTATTTATTAAAATTATTGAACCCAACCAAGCCCAAGTCCACCTTGAGTTGGGTTGTGCTTTGGCCGGGCTCGTGCTTCGGCCAAAGCAACATCCCATTTAACTTTAAGTTTGTTTTACTTTATTTTTTTGAACTCGTGTTAACATATTAAATTAATATTATAATATTATAATATGTTCATACCTTTCTTTAATAAATTCAAAAGACGGTATGTTTCTTATATGCATAATTTTGTGGGTTCTCTATTACGTTAAAACCTATTTTTTGGGAGGGTAGGCTAGGAGATGTGGTTTATGTTAAGTGGGCCTTCATGAATAAATAAAAGTTAAGCGGGCGCGAGGCTTAAAGTTGGCTTGGGCCAAGCACGGCCTATGAAGGGCTCTCGGTTGCGGGCTGGTCCTGTTTAACTGGATTTAATTTCTTATCCTGGCATGGTTTAAGCTTTAGTGTCGTGCCTAATATGGCCCACTTGGGCCGTGTAAAGCGCCATTTAGACAGGTTGGACTCGTGTCATGTTGGAGTGACCCTTCCCATTTGACATCTCTAAATGGGAACACACTGCATAAGGTTTGCTGCATGCCTACTATATCTTTAATTTCACACTAATCTCCTATCATCTTAATTCAAGAAAGAATAATAGTCAAATTTACAAGGTTACAAGGAATAGTTCCTATTTGGTCTTCAATTCATCCAAGCATGAAATTAGCATTCAAATCAAACTAAAGCAACTTTATTATGTTCTCATCGCACTTCGGCTCCTTAAAACTTGCTCTTGCCAACGAGCCATAACCAGTCAAGGGAAACACCTGCAAATATGCCGCACAAAAGAAACATCACAAGTATATTTCCGAAGGCATTTTGCTCTGGTCCATCCAAATAAAAGAACCCAAAGACATTAATTAACTTTCATGAGAAACCAGTAAAAGTAACTTATATTAAGAACGGGTTATGAACCATGTTGATCAACCTTGTAACCCTTGGGTGCCACTGTCATGACACAGACAGTGAAATAACCATTAATCATAAGATTTATGTGAGGAAGATCATCCATCCCTGGTTGCATATTTTCCAGTGAAGTAGTATGTTGGAACGAACATGAGACACAATAGAATTGCATCATGGGGCCCTTCCTCGATTCAATCTTCAGACATTTCACAAGGGGTATGTATCTTGATATCAAATCCAACACATTGTACATTGCCACAAGAACAAGTGGATACTTGAGACCAGGCAATGACACCAAATTTCTTATTTTGTAAATTAGAAGGATGAATTAGTAATATATGAGATTATGAGCCATATTTACAAGTCTGGTCCATTGATTTTCAATGCCCGGGGCAAAAGTAAAAAATGAGGCCTTTTTTGTTTAACACTTACCTCATTTTGAACAAAAATTATAACAAAAAGTTTCAAACTTAGGTGATAAGTAGGTTAGTTTAAGTTAAAATAAAAAAATTACCCATTATATGAAACCCCGTTATATGAAAGATAAAGAAAAAGGCCCAAAAAAGTTCAAAATAAAGTCCAAAAAGCATTACTTCCAACACATAAAAGGTATTTTTCGCTAGTATTCTTAGTGGACCGGCGGTGTTGGAGGCCCTGTGTCATCGCCCAGCCCGCACACCCTATGGGCCGGGCCTGCATACACTACAAGGAAAATCCCTTTTAGCGACGAAACCAGTTGGTCGCTATTACATGATATTTCGTCGCCAAAGATAAATAGCGACGAATATTTTTGGTCACTAGGGTCGTCGCTGCAAGCTCGTGGCTAAAAGTACCATGCGACGAAACAAAATTTTGTCGCTAAAATAACTTAGCGACCAAAACACGTCGTCGCCAATTAGCTCCAAGTTGGTCGCCTATAGAGAGGGAGTTGCCGCCAAAAAACCAAAAATTCCCGCGAAATGGAATTATTTAGCGACGAAATATATGTTTGGTCGCCAAAGATGGGAGTTTATTTGTGGAATATGTTAGTGGGTTTACTGAATGGGCGACGAACAGATTGGTCACTAAAAACTGCTGTCGGATTGAGCGACGAAAAGAAATTCGTCGCCAAAAGTGTATAGATTATTTTTTTTGAGAGAAAACAAGCATTTGAGAGAAAAAAAAAATTGGAACTTACCATGTGCCCAGTTGGTGTTTCTCCAGTATTTTCACATATGAAATCGGAGAAGACTGATAATGTCAGCACTGTTTGGGCCCAAATTTGGCACGCCGAAAACAAAAGCCCACACCATCTCCTAGGCCGCTTGTTTCAGACGACCTCAAGCCCATCAGCACGACCCAGCCCATTAAACGAGTGGACAGGCCAAGAACAATAAACCTGGCCCAAAACGTTAAGAGGCCTGGGAACAGTGGAAATCAGAAAGCAACTTGGGCCTTGGAAGAACTAGAATGGGGCTCAAAACGCAAACTAAACCCAGCTGATCTTTTAAAAACAATCCCACGTGATCCCTGACTAAGAAAAGTCAACAAAATCGGCTGAAATCAAGATTGAACAGGAGCAGGTATGAAAGAAGGACGTTTCTGAAAAACTCTGTTGCCAGGAGACCAAGCCCCGTTTTGTTTATTCGGAAGATATCCTTCTGCACCAAAGAAGGCGCCATTTTCAAAGGATAAGCACACGCTGTTTCTATGAAAAGGAGATAAAGCGGGAAACAGGGAGTTGTTTAAAAACTGGGAACTTGCCATCGCAAGCTTCAGACTCTTGCAAAAGCAGTTGAAATGGAAGAACAGTATGGCACCCCATCAAAACGCAGGGAAATGATCACTTCAAGAAACTAATTGATAAGTGCTCGCATGCCAGAAAATGGATGGAACCCCTGTTTGTTTTAAATTAAAAATTAAAAAGATCTTTTGATTACTTGCCGCCCACTTTCAAAAGAACATTTCATATATATATAAGAGGGGGTGAACAGAGAGATGCAGGAGCATCCCAAGCCAAACTAGGGAAGCCCAAGAGATCAGTCAAACCTCCTAATTACCTTAAAGATTATTTCCCAAAATAAATTAGGAGACCTTTCCTACTGCTGATTGACTTCCTTTTATATTTTCCTTCTGTTTTGGTTTTCCTGATTGTACTGAATTATAATTCCTTATATTCCTAGGATGTAGTTGTTATTTAAACCTTTCTCTTGTAGACCAATCGGACAGATTGAAATTGAGAATTTATTCAGAAAACGCAGCTAAGTTTAGCCGCAAATTGTGAGTGTTCGTTATATATTTCTAGTGTTGGTGTAGTTTCGTTGGAGGTTCGTGTTTGAGATACCATCTCCCCATCACTCCAAGTGCGGTTAGGAGAGTCGTTTTGCCGCTCCCGGAGGGGCCAAGCATGGCGAGGATTTCCCCTGGTTGAACGAGTCCCGAGACACCGTTTAAGATCACTTTCTCTTCGTTCTTGGTACTATTCTTCAGTTTGACCTTGTAAACCACGTCTTCAAACTGTGTAAATGTGATTTAGTTTTTTTAAAAAAAGTGAGAGAAGACACCATTTTTCTACATATATATACCTTCAATGTGACGGGTTGAATGGCTTCCTTGAAGATAGCTGGAGCTTCAGTAGCAGTTTGAATCTCTAAATCCAACATTTCTTGCTCCATGCTTGCGTGATGTTGAGGTCTCTCTTTCCCTCTTTCCATTAAGCTAAAACCCTCCCTCTCCCAGTGGCAGCCAAGAACCAAAAAAAAAAAAAACACCTCTACGCCGCCCAGCCAGCCAGCCACATTATATATTCTAGCTTCATGCCTTTTTTGGTCATCATTATATAGAAGAGGATGCTTCTGTTCGTGCTATTAATAAGTTTCCTTTATTTATATAGTTACTCTTTGTGCATGCATGATTACGACTTTCAACTGGATTTTTTCATCTTTGGTTTCCATTTACTAATCCAACAACAATCTTTGGTTTCGATTCTCTCATATATCTTTGGTTCCCCACATGTGTATTTTCTATGTCAAATCCGCTTGTACAGTTGAGTTTATTAGGTAAGTTCCGCCCAACCAGCTTTCAAATTTTGGATTTGCCACTACTCTCCCTCACAATAAAAAAAACCACTCTTTTTTGGAGTTACATCACTGAACGAGAATTTCAAATTTAATAGCTGATCTCTCTCTTTCTCTCTCTCTAAGCTAAAACTCTCCCTGTCCCCAACAATCGAAAACCACTCTCGCTTTTGGAGTTACAGCTATATCCAATTTAAAAGTTGTTCAATCATAATATAGTTTATCGATCAATATTCTCACGTTGTCCTCTTTGGTTTTGCAATTACCAAAAAAAGGGATATGCGGTATTACTAAGTAATAGCCTGTCAACACTTTGAAAATAAAGTTAACCATTGTTGGACTCCTGCTAAACAAGAAAATAAGGATCCACTGAAAGCAATTCTAACTCCATACACAAATAATGACAATTGAATGATAACAATTCCGTTGATAAAAGCAAGACTATTACACTTATTTTGACAGCTCCCTCATTCACAAGCCATTTCGTTGATAAAAGCAATTCCGTTGATAACAATTCGGTTGATGTCGGCCAGAATGACGCACGCAAGCAGCAGAGCAAGCAAGCACATACAAGCCATTTCACTAGTTCTGTAGTCATTCTGCAACCTTAAATCATACTAACACCTAGAAACTGGCCTTCACAATAGCTTACATCATCAAATAATAAAATAACACAAATTCTAGACGCCACCAGCCTTTTATTACCACCACCACCAACAGACAGCATAGGCCGGTCTTTCTTCTTCTTTTTGTTTCTTATTGGTCTAAGCAATTTGTGATCACCCACCAAGTTCATTTTCTTGTATTATTTAATAAGAAGACATATACAATCACTTATGAATAAAAATTTGAGACTATTATGCATACCTTGCTCTCTGCATATCTAAGCTCCTAATGACAGTTTGGTTAGTAGCATTCTTTGGTTGTTCTACCTGTAAACATGTTAGACCAAAAAATTTATTATCTATTAATTACAATAAAGATAAATAGTACTCACATACTTGGTATAAAAAAATAAAAAAAATAAAAAAAAGAATTTAGCGTATAGAGAGTGTAAGTATGAAAAAGCAAAAGAGAGTGTAAGTAGAGAAAAGGGGAGTGGGAAAATCAGCTCCCTAATTAAATTAAGAAATTGTTAATTTAGTCATTTTTGGGTTTTTTTTTCCCTCCAACTATCATGTATGAAGGTTTCATTAATTAATGCCTTAATTAAACCCAATCAGCTTATACCGTCGATCCTCCAACCAACGGCCAACATTTTTTCTGACCGTTTTCAATGTTTAAAATACAGATCCAATGGTCCAAAATAAAACCTGACTGTAAAAATATTTAAATAATTATTCTAAATCATGTTCAACCCAAAAACTCATCCCAAACTCAGAAATTATTGCAATTAAGAGAAATAGAATTATTGCTATATATTGTAAAAAGGGCTTCTAGCTCAATTGTTAATATATGTTACGTATCCTAAGGTTGCTTCTTCTTTTTTATTTATATATATATATTTTTTATAATGGGGTTTCTCACTTAAATTTCTTTTGATTAAAAAGCAAGAAAAATTATTACAAAGAGACATTTATAGGACGATCATACCACGACATCATGTTGATGTGATATGACTATCTACTTAAAGAGCACTTTTATATTGCAAAAAGAACTTCTAACTCAAGTGATTAATAGCAGTTACTTATGAACTCAAAGTGCTCCTTTGCTTTATATGTTCGGAAGCCTCACTCATAGGTTAGCTAAGTTTGCTTTCTCTATTTTGGGTTGTATTGATTGAGGATCTTGATTTTATCTAACAGGGCCTCATGAAGATTATATAGCTTGTGGGATCAACCTTCTTGCCGCCCTTGCTGTTATCAGTTTAATTCTTATGATCCTATTACTTTCATTATTTCCTGTAAATAAGTATATATCACATTAACAAAAAAGTATATTCCTTCTCACCTATCGTGAATAAGAAACATTATCCTTTCTGTAACTTGCATTGCACGTATGTTTATATCCTAGGTTAAGAAAAGCTAATGTGCAACCTGGAATTCTATTGATCCAGCATGTTGAGGCCACCAACCTAAATCCAACTTTTTCTTTCAATAATTACTACTTTTTTGAATCTGATTAATATAATAATGTTTTGTGGACTAATATTTTCCTTAATTAATTGCTCTTAACCACTCCAAAGCATTGCTGCTTCGATGGATAATTATTTTTTTTTTACTCTTGAGGCACAAAAATATGGATGTTCTAGAAATGATTAAGTAGGCAAGTTTAAGCAGTTTTTCCACGGTCAACTAGCAAGCTAAGCGAGAAAGATCTTTTATCACATTGTTCAAGTAAAAAGATTATCTGTAAATTAAGGAAAGAGTCTTAATTTCACACTATATATAATATTGGAAAGGAATTGCTCAGCTTGATGAGGAAAGTAGAGTGAAATAAAAGTACGTTTGTGGAAGGGTATCGTTGCCACAACTCCAGAATCAGAAGGCTTAAAAGGGTTTCGTTACTTGATGTGTTTATAACAATCATCTAAAAACAGGAAAATAATCTTTAAACACAATAATCGATCAAGCATTAGGAAATAGTAAAACTAGATTTTAACCGAAAAGATAAAATTAACAGCTTGAAACTCTCTACGAAGCAGCTTCGAAGGTCTCACCAGCAACAAGCTCAGGGACCTCGTCATCATCATCCTCTTGTGGAGTGATTCCACCAGCAGCACCAGCACCAGGGGCTTGCTTCTGGAACTGCTCTGCCAGTTTCATCAAATTGTCCAAGTCCCTGAAAATAATTAAAGGTGTCATGAGGAATTCTCCAAGTCCTCTTTAACTTGAGGACTAAAGCAAGAACAAAATATAAGGATCACATGCACACTTACCCAAGCGGCTGATAATATACTGGGAAGAATATCTTGCAACCCTACAACAGAGAAGATCATATGTCAAGTTCTAAACCAATATGACCAATATCTAAAGAAGGCCAAATAAAAGGCTCAATGCGCAGCAGAAAATCCAGGCACAAACACATCTAAACATGTATTTATGTGCGTTGTCTTAACAGATAATACAACACTGAAAAAAAAATTCCAATTCAAGGCACAATTGACAGCTAAACCTCGGAATAAAATCATTGAGTAAATACACTAAAGAAGAACACAACACCAATATTGTATCCATTTTTATAAATTAATAGTACATTTAAAATATGGAAGACACCAAAATGGTTAACAAGTTAAACAATCACTTCAAATTTAAAAGATAGAGAACAACTAGTGGCATACTCTTTGTTTCAACTGAAATGTACAAGGAAAATCAAAATAATAATTTACAGGATCAGAGTTCTGGCATGTTAGCTTCACCTCTGGGGTTTATGAACTGGATGAAAACATCATCCGTAAATATGTTAACTTCCTTGATTGCAGGAATAGCGTTCACCCCCTATTCTCTTAATGGTGCTCTGAAGCCTTTTGTCATCTGCGGTAGTTGTCTTGTGAACAGTCTTCTCCTTTCTGAAGTTGGGAACTGAAATTAATAAACAAAATCACGTACAAACAAGATGAAGATCATACAACAAACATGTCCTAATTACAAACAATTGCAGGAATGTGCAAGACTTATGACCGAAAACTAGTCATAAAATGACTTCAAGGGCAGTCTAAGTCCAAATGACCATTCCCCGACAATGCTTTGTACATCAGAAATAGCATTTTCTCCACAGCAGAGAGCACTACATGGCTTATTTGAGGTAAACTCAAACAATTCTCAGTTTTAACTACTTGAATTACTTTCTCATTTTTTGCCTACTCAATTGATTAACAATCCTATCTAAAGAGAAGAAGAACACAGCATTAGATAATATCGAAAACAGAAGAGCAGAAGAACCCATCACACTCTCCACTAGAGTAGGCTCTCTACTGGAAAAACAATTACACTAAGTCTATTGGAGACAAACTCTCTGTTATGGGCTCTTTAAGCTAGGGAATCATCTGGTTTAACGAGGAACTTTAGACTAGCTAATGCACCAAATGCAGCATACAATAAATGATTATTGTACTTAAGTTCGCAGTTTGCCACATAAAGATTGCATGTTATACAAATTAATAAAAGATAAAACTTTCTGTTCCCCCTGGGAAGAGCAGTTAACTCTAAAAATTAAGATATTTCTATCTTAAAAAAAATTTACAAGAATAAGATACAAATAAACATCGTAAAACATCAAAAGACAACAATCCACTCAACATGCCATCAGGCTAACTGCTTCACATAATGAACACAAATTGCAAATCAACAATTTGACAAAGTAAACTACTTCATCAGGTGCTCAATATAATGCAATATCAGACATGAAATTGGCGCACATATAAATTATCAAACTGCACACATATTTAACTCAAAACCAGCAAGGCTAAAACTTGATACTTCAGCCTCTGTGAATCAACTTGGTAGAGAAAAGGAGTTTCAAGCTGAAATTTCACCCACCTCCTCGTGCTACCCTTTCCACCAGTGCGAACCGCACGGGCCATCTTCATAAGTTTCTCCCAATTCATCTGCATAAAAAGTGGGTATTGTAAGATGAAGGGGCGAGTTTCAATTAAAATATATATTAAACAATTCAAGGGCCAAAACACTGCATCTCAAGTTACATTATTGTTATTCTGTGTATTAAGCAATAAAACCTACAAGAAGACCCAGAAATCTGTTTTACATCTCAATTTTATTATTATTATTTTTTTAATATCTCAAATAAAGAACAAATCAAGTCTATTTTCTGCTATCTTGTTTCTACAATCTCATACTATGCTTGATTTATATGTTCCATTGAGAATTAAAGTAGCAAATAAATCTTATTTCTAAACTGTATGCCTAAAACATATACATATTTTGTTCTTGTATTGGCCATTAGCCTAGCTATTCTCATTGTTAACCTTCACACTGATAGTCAGCTGAACCAAGAGCATACAGCAAAGCATGGAGCTGACCTCACAATTACAAGACCTCAACATTACTCTGGAAAATCTAAGGAAAACGACTGATTCAATATCAGGCCTACACTTGTCCAGATCTCCACATTCCTTGTAACCTTAGCTCTAGAGAGATCTACAGAAGCAGTATTCCTATCTCACGCTCTTATTCTTTCATCCTTTCTCCTAGATTTTCACACACATTCCTTGGTCATTATTAATCATTTTCCCCTTTTTTCTTTGGTTGGAAGACTCAGAACTATACTAACAATTTCCACCCATTATTTCACTATAGCAACAGTTTGATAGCACCGCATTGAAAGGTTGCTCTGAAAATGTTCTTTTACTCAAAGACTATAGGAAGTAAATATTCTAACACATTGAAATTAACAAGTTAATCCAAGTCATATCCACTCAGAAAATATCTCGAACACAGGAAAAGGACAAACAATTTAGGGAAAATGAAGTCCTGGAAGCAGAGAGCAAGTTTGTTTTGTAAATCTATAGCATATACATACTTTAGGATTTGTTCTACTGTTTTCTGTTAGTATAAGTAGCTATATGCAGGCTTAGTCCATTTTCAGACAAAACTATTTCAAAAGATTATATTCTAAGAGCAATTTTTGTGCAACTTCATTGTTATGGACCGCATAGTTAAAGAAAATCTCAAATTTGGGGATAACCTGACCAACACACTGTATTAAACATATACAATATGTGGACTTGAACCTACAGCAGAAACCATCTAAGCACAACAAGATACCTCCCTCAGTTACGAAACATGTTGATTTAGAGTGTGCATTTTCATAGCATACAGAAGCTTACTTGTCTGTTTTCAGTACATTATCCGGAGTTATCTGTTTAATTTTATAGAATAGCACTAGGTGACTAGGTTCATTTCATTCTGAAAACAATAAAATCTGACAGAGCAGTTTAAATAGAGGACATAAAATTACAGCACATCCTGCAAACTACACAAACAAGACGTAACAAGAGAATTACTCTCTCTCCTCCTACCTAATACAAGAACTATGAACAGAGATAGTATGACGCAGTCAAATTTAAAACTTTGAGAATGCCACCAATTGCTTGTTTTTCCTCATCATTAATTGAACAACTTATTTACGAACAACTTAAGAAGATTCACAACCCAAAAATATCATAGTAAATCCTGCATTTATGTATTTGGAAATGGAAAAGTTTTTTTTGGACAAGTACATAACCAAAATGTAATAAGAGAACAGCTCACCTCCTACCTCATTGAATGATTGAACCAAGCACAAAATAATTTAGACTTTCTAGAATCTTTTGCTGATGGCTCATCGTCGTCATCTTAGCTATCACTTCCCGGTTCATTGTTGGCATCAGAGCTACCAAATAAACATTCAAGGCCCCACCCAATTCCAATACCAATGCCATCCCTTGAAGTTGATGATTTAGCAAAGCTTAGACGTTTGAGGTTTTTCATAACAAGCGGCAGCTCTCTCATTGCACTTCCGTCTGAATAAAGTTCCTCTAAAGACTCCCAGAAGAATAAACCCTAAATTCAAAGGAAGAGGATGCTTACCGTTAACTGATATGAGAGAGAGAAACCCAGCGGAGAGAGAGCTCAGTTCGATTTCTATGGAGAAAATGAACGAGAGAGACAGAGACAGAGAGCGCTGAGTTCGGGGGAGTTGGGCGAAAGTGCGAATAGAAGGAGAGGACAGGGATAAGAAAGTATTTATACGCGTTAGTTTTGTATGGTTTAAAAAAGTTGTTATTTTACCAATGTTTATTCTATCTCGAAGAAAAGTATGGATGTGTACCAAATTCCACACTTTGGATGTAGCGAGAACTCTAGAAATTCAGATAACATTGTTGTTTGGGCCTAAATTTGGCACGCCTAGTCCAGAAGCCAAAAGCCCGCATCATTATCAGGCCATCTGTTTGGACCTAAAAAATAGAAGCTCTCGGCCCATCAAACGCATCCAGCCCATTATCAGAAAGCCAAAGCAATGTACTCGGCCCAAAACATTGAAGGCCTGAAAGCAGTTAAAGGAAGGCAATCTCATAAAAGACAGACCCACGTGACCTCCCAGCTTGGAAAAGTCAACAATTTTAACTAAGAAACAATTAGCAGGACGTCTCTGAGAAAGTCTCTGCCATTAGAAGATCAGAAATCCTGGTCAGAGTCTTTTTATAAAAGAGATATTTTTCCCAAAGAGAAAGAAGGCACCGTTTCCAAGAGATAAGCAGATTGAGCTTTCTAAAAGAGATAAGCGGGAAACAGGGAACTGCTCAAAAGCTGAGAACTAGCCATCTCAAAACCACAGGCTTTCGCAGAAGTAGGTGAAATGGAAGAACAGGCATGGCACCCCATCAAAAACGCAGAAGTAGTCACCTCAGGAACTGATCGATGAGTGTTTACCTGCCAGAAAATGGATGGAACCCCTGTTTGTTTCAATTAAAAAATTGGAAGATCTTTCGATTACTTGCCGCCCACTCTCAAAACATTCCCTATATATACAAGAGAGGGTGAACAGAGCAACACACACAACCAATCAAACAAACAAAAACTCAGTCAAAAGACAAACACTCAAATGATCACTTGATCACAAAAATCCCAGACCCAGAGTCTGAAGCATTTCAATTACAAAAGCTTCTCAACAAGCCTGCAGAATCATCCTGCTCTCTCCCAGCAAAGACAGCTAGAATACTGTTTCTGATTTAAATCCCAGTTCATAAGTCAACAATAACAAGATTTCTCTCGTTACAAATTTGGTTCAGCAAAAGCCAAGACAAGCAGAGTTTGAGTTTTCTCAAATACGAAAACCTCAACAAATTTATGGAAAGCCCTGACTAAGCAGCACAGGTAGTACAACACACCTCCAGCTTAAGTCCAGCCACTTCTGTCCCTTTCAGACTGGAGAAATCCCAGTTCTGCCCATCTAAAAGCCGTCCAGGGCTTGAAATAGATTAAAGCTCTGCCAAACTCAAGCTTTGGTATCGATTTGCAGCCGAAGCCTAACAGTTGAAGCTGTTTGAAGTCCAGTCCAGCACAAACACATCCAGTCCAGCCCAGAATAGAGCCAACTACCCAGGCAGAAATGGAAGCACAGCCCTCCTTTTGTCTTTGTATAGTCAGTTTTCCCTTTTTGAGTCTTGTAAAAGGGAGTTCTGCCTGAAAATAGTTCAATCTGTTATCAATTATGCTGGCCAGAACTGCCGGTTTTATACTGAGAAAAATTGTGAAGTCCTTACCAGTCTAAGGCATAGAAAAGAACTTACTTGGGAGATATTCCTCACCCAAATTCACAATCGTTTGTTCAAAGTCAGTAGCTTGGGGCGCAAGTTATTACTTTCAAGTCTGTTAGAATTGAAAAGTTGCTAACAGTGGCACGCTCGACACATAAAGAAAGTTAATTTATTGACCAAATCATGGTCTTTGAATTAATGGGGAACTTCACCCTATCATCTCAGGAAACAAATACAAACGGGTTAACAATTGTACAGTTAAATTGTTTGTTTCAACTATTAAAAATTCATCAGTCCCGATCTCTTGTACTATTACAATTCATATATCTCAATTGTCTAGTTGCATTAATACTTACATGCGTACAAAAAAAAAAAGCATATTGGAGTCCAACCACGCTCTGCAGCCGCCGACCCCCTTTTGGGGGTCGGTGGCTTCCCCATCTTCCATCTTTCTCTCCTCATCTCCCTTTCTCCTTTCCTAGTTTTATTCCCCTCTCCTCTTCTCTCCCCAGATTCGTTTGGATTTTGGGTCCTCTTGCCCAAATATATATGGATCTTGTCTTTCGTATGTTTGTTTGTGTGTTTTCTGTTGTAGGTCCTTGGTGACTTTCGTTGTTCTTGGATGTGTCTTGCTGTCGCTGGGATGGTTGCGGTGTGGTGTTGTCGACCCAACTTTTTTCTTTGGCTTTCGTTGCGTTTTTGAAGCAAGTACTGCAATCCATCGTAGACGCCATGATTTTGTTGCAGCTTTTGGTCCACTCACATGGATTCTGCTCCAGTTCAGTGTTAGGAGTTGGAAAAGTGATTGTTGCTGGTTTGTGTGGGATCGGGTTTTGCCTGTGCAAAATAAGAGGTTTAGCCATGTTGGTGCTACGAATCTCTTTGGTTTGCTGGAGAGGATGTGGTGCGGTGCCTTTGTTTCTGTGTTTATTTTAGTCTAATAACTCTCATAAACTCAATAGAAGTTTGCTGATGTTTGTATTTAGTGTTCGACTTTTCGATGCGGATTTGCTGGTACTGCCGTTGTGCGGTGGATCTGTATTGTAGGTTTGAGTACAGGTGCTTTTGTCTGCCGAATTGGAGGTTTTAGGTTTTTCTGCTATGCGTAATTCTCTCCAGATCAAACCAATTTATTTTTGTGTTTGGTCACTGGAGATGTTGTACTCATTTTCGGCATTGCGGCTACTCTGTACTTTTTTATGTGTTATCAATAAAATTCTACCACTTTTAATCAAATAAATAAATAAATAAATAAAAATAAAACAGTATTTATTATTATTATTAATGTTTCACCTTTTAAGCTCTCTACTTGTTAATGATTAATAATACATTTTTTTATAACTTTAATTCACTAATGAAACCATGAAAGAAAGAAAACTCTAATTAATTATTAAGAGCGAATCAATACAACAAACAAACAATCAATAATGAAACATTGATGTACACTGTAAAAGTAAACACAAAGTAAAGAGCAAAAGGAACAAAGACAAAAATATATACAAAAAGAAAAAACTGAAATGAAAAAGAGGAGAAAAAGCAAGATTGGGAAAGAGAAAGAAAAAAAGAGAAAAACAAATTGGAAACAATATGTCTAATATAAAACAAACAGAGAAAAACAAATTGGAAACAGTATTGCGTTTGAAATGTCCACTGATCTGTATTGGGGATTGTGGGCTTTATCGGGTAGCAGCTCCATTGCTTGCTGTTGGCCCTGTTTATTTTAATATGTTTAATATAAATAATAAAAAAATCCTTAAATGAAACGGCGTCGTTTCTCCGTGAATCAAAAGACTAAAAAAGGAAGCACTCTGCGTGCAATGCTGCTTGCTGCGCTGAAGTTGAAGTTGCTGCAACCCTTTGAAGCATTTCCTCGAACAGATGGTGGGCATGAATTGCCCAGCCATCTAGCCATTGCAGGGGTCAATTTTTCTTTCTCTAGTGGCGGATTTAGGAGTTGCAGGGGTCACTTGACCACCCTTGCTCTTCTGTGGATCCGTCCCTGGTTGCTACTAATATCCATATACTGCTGGCATTAGGATTTTCAATATTCAGTTGAATTCTTCCAAACGGGCTCCACATTTCGAAGATCCGTTTAAAAAATATTGTGTTTCAAATGAAAACCGTTTAAATAATATATACGCTCCCACAAATGACACGGTGACTAGATCCATTTCATTTCGAAAACAATAGATAAAACCTAACACGGCAATTTAAATGGTAGCACAAGTTGGACGGTAAGAAATAAAAACAGAGATGCTATGATGAAATCAAATTGGAAACTTTGAGAATTTGAAACTAAGCTTTAATGAGAATTTACTTGATCTTATCAAATGATTAAAATCTAATTAACTCTAGATTTATTAGCTTTAACACACTAAGTAAAAAAGAGTAGCATTGTTGAAAAAGATTCTGTTACTCCAGTAAGTAAATAATAATATTCCAAGACGTTGAAATTAAGAATATTCAAAACCCAACAATATTATAGCATATCCTGCATTTATGTATTTGGAAATGGAAATCTATATAACCAAAATATAATAAGAAAAAACTCAGTCAGATCAATAAGTTTGAGAGCAAATTAAACAACTAAAACAAATAGCTCAAAGAAAACTGAAAAGAAAAGGTGAATTACTGAAATTCCCTAGAATGGCCAACCGATCTGTTTCTTAATACTTAAACACCACAGCAGGATTGAAACACTGCAACAATCCTGTAAACAGAAAACTCCAGAATACGCAGCGGAATATATTCAAATAAAAACGCAAACAATTGCAAAAGGGACACACGATATGTTGACGCAGTAAAAACCTCAAGATGAGGAAAACAACTGCGGGCACTATGCCGGAGAACAAATCACTATGAGAAAGAATACAAAAAGGTCTTACAAGTCTCAACTCACAAAACTAACGCTCACAAGGCAGACTTGCCTACTCGCCTTTGCTACTCAACCCAATCAGCGATCTTGTCTTCCTTCGTCAACAAGAGATGGCACAACTCTGGTCTCGGCTGCTCACACCTCAAGGCACGACTGCTGATCACCAACATGCATAATGCTCATGAACTCACACATATATGAAAAAGATGATGATTTAATCACTCATGGAAGCTAACAAGGAACAGCCACATGAGTTTTCAATATGAACTCTCAAAAAACTCTCTGCAAGAATATTTTTGTCGTTCTATACTTTTCAACGCTGCAGACACCCAACAAAACGGCTAAAAAACCTTTCTTAAATTCCACGCTTAAAAACTAGGTCAGAGACCAAAAAAAGGCTTTTAGCAAAAATGGGCTTTTTAACAAATAAATTATTTCTTTAAAACAAATAAAGTCACTTAATTAAAAACCCAGCTGTAAAGACAAAAAAACCTTTTTGCTTAAATAAACATCAAACTAAAGATTATAAAACCATCATTAAAAACTCACTGATGTCTGGCACTGGATTACATAAGACTGAAACCATATATCAGTCCTGTACGTCTGATAGCCACTTTTGATGATCTTGCAAATATGCAAATATGAATGCATGGATGCAAAACATACCTTGGCATTGTCTCTGAGTCACACTAATCCAGGATAGCAGAACGTCACTTGAAACTGGAAGTTACACTCAAAGACCTACTCTATGTTTTTGTAACAGGAAATTGCCAATATACCAAAAATTGGTCCTAACAATCTCCCCCTTTGGCATTTCCTATACAAATACTCTAGTTACAAAAAAAATGGTCCTAACACTCTCCCCCTAAACCAATTACAAGTGAGTGAAAAAAATTCCTCAAACATGATCACTTGCAATATAGAAGGTAACCTGAATTCTGCACCACTAAACCAAAAATAACCAGTGAAAAGCATGTATGACTGAAAATACAATAAGTAATGACTCAGAACATTTACTCCCCCTTTTTTGGATAGGCAATGACAAACTCCCCCTCAAGTAAATAACCACTTGCACATCAAATAACCACTCCCAGAAAGAACAATGGAGGCAAAAGTTCCAAATTATGAATTCTCCCATGAATGTATGAAAAAAAAACACAGGTAAGAATGAATGAGCAATGAGGCACACAAGATATGAATTTTTCAAACCAGTGTCACAAACACGATTTCTAAGCAAAGCTTGTAAGGAGATATCAAGTCAAAATTGAAGAGTAACAATGAGAACCCACAGCATCAAGTGTTTTTAAATATCTCTGCATGTTAGGCAACAACATATAATCAAGGTTAGCAAAAGTTCACAGGAGTTCTTAGTGTGAAAGTGAACCAATAGAGATAGGAATGACAATGCACACAAGCTTACTTCAACAGATTCACAATTGTGCTGTATTTTTTTTTTTTTTTTTTCTTCTTATGGAGCACAAGCCACAACTTTATCAAGCTTTCTAGTGACCTGTAACAAGTCTTAGGCCAGATGCTCCCATGGCAGAGGACTTTAGGGCACTAAGTATATCAAGGATACTCCATGGGCTTAGCAACTCGAGTCAAAAGGCTTCAAAGTTGGGACTTCTTTTTTTAAAAAAATTTAAATGGACCAAGCCATCCCGTATTCGACGCGACCCTCGACACTGGTTAGGTAAGAGGTCCGGCTACTTTGGGATAACCTGAGTCAAGCTCCAAAGATATCTTTCATTTTTGTTTAAATTAAAATCTTGCAACATAGGCATTCATATAGCTCATATTGGTGTGCGTGTGCAAGAACCAGGAAAGCCTATGAGTATTTTGGCTAAGCAAGGATTAATGCTATAGACTAACATGGAGAAAATATCTATCAACTGAGAGCATGTGTCTCACAGTGCAATGATGTACTACAGTGCAATGATGTACTACAGTGCAATGATGTACTACAAAGCTACAAAAATAAAACAGAAAAAGACCATAATCTAATAAACCTATTCGACATGGGCATACAACAATGAAATTTGAATGCAAAAATAAAAAATAAAAAGTTAGAGAGAATTCATTCAATGGAACAAATACCAAGAGACTTCCTGAGAGTTTCAAAACGAACAATGTCTAATGGTTTTGTAAACAAATCAGCCAATTGTTTTTCTGTGCAAACAAACTCAAGACTTACTACCTTTTCTTCAACCAATTCACGAATAAAATGATGCCGAATATCTATGTGTTTTGTTCGTGAATGTTGAACCAGATTTTTGGAAATATTTATTGCACTCAGATTATCACAAAAAAGAGTTGAAGTACCTTGTTGAATGCCATAATCACTCATCATTTGCTTCATCCATAGTAATTGTGTGCAACAACTTCTGGCAGCGATATATTCCACTTCAGCTGTAGACAAGGAAACACAAGCTTGCTTTTTGCTATGCCAAGACACAAGATTATTACCTACATAAAAGCACCCTCCAGATGTGCTCTTCCTATCATCAACATTTCCAGCCCAATCTGCGCCGGTGTAACCTGCAATTTCAGAATTTGAGTCAAATGAATAATATATACCTAAAGTTGGAGTACCACTTACATATATGATGATTCTCTTGACTGCATTCAAGTGCGACTCCTTTGGATTTGCTTGAAAGCGAGCACACACACCAACACTGAATGAGATGTCAGGTCGACTGGCTGTTAAGTATAAGAGACTTTCAATCATGCCTTACATATCTGATGATTCTCTTGACTGCATTCAAGTGCGACTCCTTTGGATTTGCTTGAAAGCAAGCACACACACCAACACTGAATGAGATATCAAGCCGACTGGCTGTTAATGTTAAATATAAGAGGCTTCCAATCATGCTTTGGTAAAGTGTTTGTTCTACACATTTTCCAGATGGGTCAGCATCAATTTTGTTGTGTGTAGCCATGGGATTCCTTGTTGGTTTGGCAGAGCTCATACCAAATTTCTTTACCAAGTCATTTGCATACTTGGTTTGAGAAATAAAGATACCATGATCTTGTTGCTTGACTTGCAGACCTAGGAAATAGTTCAGCTCCCCACACATACTCATCTCAAATTCGCTGCTCATAACTTCAGTAAATTCTTTTACAAGCAATTCAGACGTAGACCCAAAAACAATGTTGTCGACATAAACCTGGGCAACAATCAAATCCTTTTTGGTCTTTTTGACAAACAAAGTTTTGTCAACAGCTCCTCTGACATACCCTTTATTCAGCAAATGGGATGACAACCGATCATACCAAGCCCTAGGGGCTTGCTTAAGCCCATAGAGAGCTTTTCTAAGACGATATACATGATCAGGATTGTAAGGATCTTTGAATCCTACAGGTTGTTCTACATATACCTCCTCCTGTAAAACCCCATTTAGGAACGCACTTTTCACATCCATCTGGTGTAGTTTGAACCTCAGATGACAAGCTATGGCTAAAAGTAATCTAACTGATTCAAGCCTTGCCACCGGAGCAAAAGTTTCATCGAAATCCAACCCTTCAACCTGGGTATATCCCTGTGCAACCAGCCTTGCTTTATTTCTTGTAATAACACCATTTTCATCAGTTTTGTTTCGGAAGACCCATTTAGTACCTATCACATTCGAGTCCTTGGGACGTGGAACCAAGTACCACACATCATTTCTTGCGAATTGATCTAACTCCTCTTGCATAGCCATGATCCAATCACAATCAAGGAGTGCTTCTTTTGAATTTTTTGGTTCCAATTTGGAAAGATAGCACAGATGAGTTACCTCTGCAACGACTTGACTTCTTGTCTTTCTTTGATCATTTAAATCTCCAATAATATCAGAGGGTGTGTGGTCTTTTTGGACTTGCCGAGCACCAGGTCTAGGAGGAGGTGAAAACATATCTTCTTCTACATGCACTTCATTATTAATGTCAGCAACCTTGTCCTTTTCTTCTTGCCTAGGAGCTGCTGGAATAATATCCTCATCATCATCTGCACAAGAACCAAATGACATATCATTATCATTGACAACAACATTAATTGATTCCATCACTGTACATGTCCTATTGTTAAACACCCTATAAGCCCTGCTAGTGAGAGAATAACCCAAAAAGATGCCAGTATCACTTCTTGTATCAAACTTTGCTAGGTTTTCTCTATCTCTATAAATATAACAGATGCTGCCAAAAACCCTCATGTGCTTTATGTTAGGTTTTCTTCATTTCCAAAGCTCATAAGGAGTTGAAGTTGTGCCCGGTCTAAGATATACACGATTTGCTGTATAACACGCTGTACTAATAGCTTCTGCCCAAAACTTTTTCGCTATCTTAGCACTTGTCAAGATCACACGGCCCATTTCAAGCAAGGTGCGATTCTTCCTCTCAACCACCCCATTATGTTGAGGTGTAATAGGTGCTGAAAATTCGTGCTTTATTCCTTTCTCTTCACAATATTCAGCAAAGCTTACATTTTCAAACTCCGTTCCATGGTCTGTTCGAAGTCTCATGACAGTAACATGCGAATCATTTTTCTCAATCTGAATTTTGTTGCATAAGCCACGAAAACTCTTGAATGCATCAAATTTTTCACGAAGAAAATCAACCCAAGTAAACCGAGTGAAGTCATCCACCAACACCAACATATACTTCTTTCCACCTATGCTCTCAGTCTGAACAGGACCAACTAAATCCATATGCAGCAAGTCTAATGGCTGAGATGTTGATATGTAGGATATGCTTTTGTGAGCACTCTTGACTTGCTTACCTAATTGGCATGCACCACACACTCCTGCAGACTTACCACTTAGCTTTGGCAAACCTCTGACACACTCCTTCTTGGACAACTTCAAGAGATCACGAAAGTTGATATGACCAAGTCTTCTATGCCATAGTTCCATCACGTCATCTGTAGCTCGGTTGCACACAAGACTTTTATTCTCATTCACCTGAATACAATAGCAATTATCCTTGGATCTCATACCACTCATAACCTTCTTTCCTTGCAAATCAGCAACATAGCATTGATCTTTATCAAACCACACACTGCCACCATCATCACAGAGTTGACTGATGCTTATCAAATTTGCCTGCAAATTTTCCACCAGCATGACATTCTTTAAGAACGGTAAGCCAAGTGTCTCAACATCTCCTTTCCCTAAAATTTTACCTATACTTCCATCTCCAAATGTCACAGAGCCTTCCACACACTGGGTATTCAGATTTGTAAACCAACATTTATCACCGGACATATGTCTTGAACAACCATTGTCGAAATACCATGTATCAGATTTTCTAGCAGATAAAGCAGTTAAAGTCACCAAGCATATTTCCTCTTTTTTTCTCCACACTAGTTTGGTTCTTTGAGATGGATTAAAATTTCTTGGAGAATAACAGTAAGTTGACCTCTTCTTTTTTCTAAGCATATTGCATCTAGGCCGTAAGTGACCTAAAACTCCACAAAAATGACAGATTGGTATAAATTTCTTTGGGCTAACCTTCACTTCAGTAGAAGAAGATTCTTTGATGAATTTTACAGCTTGAACCGCTTGCTTAGACCTTTCACTTTCAAAACCCAAGCCTCTCGTATCACCAGCCCTTTTTCCCAGACTTAACATCTTGTCAATCTTCTCTGCGCCAATGGTCATACCAAATATTTTTTCCGTTGCTAATTTTAATTCAGCACTAGCATGGTCCCTTTCGAAAGTAAGAGAAACATTCATATCTTTCTGCAGCTGGTACTTGTCTTGGAGCATCTGAATTTTTTCAAGTAAAGACCCACGCAAATTTTCTTCTGTTTTCAGCTGGGATTGAAAGGCAGCTTCAGTCCTGGTCAGTTCTTCTTGTAGAAAGACCACTTGATCAGCAAGCTCTGCATTTTCCTTCTTCAGTTTTTCAGAGGAATCATAGAGACTGTTGAATTGCTTCATCACCACTTCTATCTCAGGTTCTTCAACATCAGAATTTTCATCTTTTTGCACATGAATTCTCCCAGAGAAAGCAATAACTTGATCTTCATTGTCTGAATTTGAATCATTATCAGACTCACTGTCACTCCAAGTTGCTGCCATTACTTTATTTTTCCCACTATTTTGCTTCCTCAAATTATTTGCGCATTCAGAGGCAAAATGTCCATATCCACCACATTCAAAGCACTTCAGTGAATCTTTAGAGCCCTTTTTCTCCATAGTTCTGGTTGTATGTGATAACTTGTCAGAAGTAAACTCACGAGGACGACTCCCCCTTGTACTTGAACCTGAATTTCCTCTCTGTTCACCAGGTCTTGAATTCTTAGATTTTAAAAACTTACGAAATTGTTTTGTAAGCAAGGCATAATCCATTTTGTCTTCGGACACATTGTCACTCCCATCTTCTTTCACTGTATTTAGAGCAATGCCCTTGCTTTTCTTTATTTCTGGAAATTCCATCTCATAAGTGGTAAGAGAACCAATTAACTCAGTAAGTTTATAATTATTCAAATTCTTACACTCTTCAATCGCTGTCTTCTTGGCGTGATACATCATAGGCAGAGATCTCAAAATCTT
>NW_018923406.1:43114-59033 GCF_002207925.1 Prunus avium
CGATCTGTTTCTTAATACTTAAACACCACAGCAGGATTGAAACACAACAACAATCCTGTAAACAAAAAACTCCAGAATATGCAGCGGAATAAATTCAAATAAAAACGCAAATAATTGCACAAAGGGACACACGATATGTTGACGCAGTAAAAACCTCAAGATGAGGAAAACAACTGCGGGCACTATGCCGGAGAACAAATCACTATGAGAAAGAATACAAAAAGGTCTTACAAGTCTCAACTCACAAAACTAACGCTCACAAGGCAGACTTGCCTACTCGCCTTTGCTACTCAACCCAATCAGCGATCTTGTCTTCCTTCGTCAACAAGAGATGGCACAACTCTGGTCTCGGCTGCTCACACCTCAAGGCACGATTGTTGATCACCAACATGCATAATGCTCATGAACTCACACATATATGAAAAGATGATGATTTAATCACTCATGGAGGCTAACAAGGAACGGCTAACTCCTTTCTTAAATTACACGCTTAAAAAACTAGGTCAGAGAACAAAAAAGGCTTTTAGCAAAAATGGGCTTTTTAACAAATAAATTATTTCTTTAAAACAAATAAAGCCACTTAATTAAAAACCCAATGTAAAGACAACAGAACCCTTTTACTTAAATAAAACCATCGTTAAAAAACTCATTGATGTCTGGCACTGGATTATGTAAGACTGAAACCATATATCAGTCTTGTACATCTGACAGCCACTTTTGATGACCTTACAAATATGCCAATATGAATCCATGGATGGAAAACATACCTTGGCATTGTCTCTGAGCCACACTGATCCAAGATAGCAGAACGTCACTTGAAAACTGTAGGTTACACGCAAAGACCTACCCTATGTTTTTGTAATAGGAAATTGCCAATATACCAAAAATTGGTCCTAACATAATGGTATGTGTAAGTGGTATTATAGAACTTTCTTAATTTTGTAACTTCTAAGAAGCATGTATGCATCGTACATGCCATGTATGTGTTTGGCATCCTATAATAAAACTGAAAGTTCAATATCTATTTTATTTGTTCTTGTCAAGATATAATTGTTGGATAAGCTTTTGCTTCGCTCCCCTTACCTCCTCCCCTCCCCTCCCCATATCCCTGATAATATACTGTGATTCTTGGTGAAGATAAGCGTGTGAGAAAAGAATTTGGGATCAAGCCTTGAAGTTGCACTACTACAAAAAGTGCAAAAGACGACTAGAAAACAACGACGGTAGATCAAAAAACTGTCATCGTGTTTTAAAAGACGACGGTAATAGAAACTCGTCATAGATACATAACTTAAACACCTAAAAAACCAGGATCCGCATAGATATTTTTAAAACACGATGCACCAAATTAAAAAAGTGTCGTCTTATTAAAAAGGTTTTATTCCGAGTTAAAATCTGAACCTAAAAACAACGGCTGTGGCCATGAAGTCACCGTCGTAGAAAATAAAGACTACGGTTTAAAAATTAGCCACCGTGTTAACTCATAAATAAAAATGACCCAATTTTCTTAGTCAGCGACACATAAATTCAAAGCAATCGACGACGGTAAATTACAAAAAATTCGCTGTATTAAATTAATTTACCACGACGATAAAGATAAATTTATCAACTTTTTAATTACAGTGTACTACGAGGGTATCTATAACTCTACTGTCCGCATAATTTGTACTAACCACGACGGTTTGTTCAATTAACGACGAATAAATTTTCTTACCACTTCGTGTAGTTAAAAATACAGTCGTATTAATTAACTTTATACGTCTATCATTATCTATAAACCGTCGTCTTAATTTTAATTGCTTTTTAAGATTTATTTATTGGATTTTTTTTCCTACGGCGGTAGATAAACAGTATGACAAGATTTGTGATAACCCATGATGGTTTATATAGAAAACCGTCGTCACCATTAAATTAAAGTGAAGTCTTACCAGAATGAACTCTGTTCCTCATCATAATCGAACCAACACACAAAGGCAATATTTTAGACATTGATGATGTGTGTATCTTTGTGTCTTTGAGATACACAAAGACACACACACATCAACATCCAAAACATTTGCCTCTAAAATTTGACAACCGCAACCAATCTGAAAAATGAAAGCGTGTTTGTGTCGTTTCTTTTAGAAAGACAATTTTTTAGAAGTTGATGATGTGTACGTGTTTGTGTCTTTCAAATACACAAACGTGCACACACATCAAGATCCAAACTGAAAAATGAAAGCAAGGTGAGACAGAGAGGTGATGTGCCTCCAAGGAGGTGAGACAGAGCCAAGGGCAAGAAGAAGTTGAAACCCTAAATGAAAAATGAAGGCGAAAGAATGACAGAAAAACCCTTATTTATAAAATCATCTTTTATACCACGTCGGTTATATTAAAATTAGCGACATCTAAATGAAAACATAGACGTCGTTTCACACTAAACTGAGGTCGTATAAATGTAATTAACAACGACGGTATATAAAAAAACAACGTTGTCAATTTTTGAAAAACTAATTTCTTGTGTAATTAAAAAAGTTATATGCTGGTATGCGTAATTAAAACGACGTTCTATAGATCTTTAACATCATTATTATTGAGTATAAGGTCGTTGTGTAAATTTGAAAATGACGGGATACATCTTTTTGAAGAAAAAAGCATCGTGTAATTAGACATAAAAACGGCGTTTTCTGAAACTAGGGGTTGTTGAAACCAATGTACTAGGGCGGTATAAACCTATAGTGCCGTATAATGTCACATACTAGGGCGCGTTCTATTAATCGCGTCATTTTATGAAACGGTATGTTAATATTTTAAACTTTTTGCCTACCTGACCTACACTTGCACTGTTTCCAAACCCGAGAAGAACTTTCAAGCTTCTCTCATTTTTCATTCTCAAAGCGCTGTTTCTGTATCTCTGAGAGAAAACTTTTCATCTTCCTCTCCTCTTCGTCTTCGTCTCTGATCTAAAACATCAAACTCCAAGAGAAAACTTTCATTGCATGCAAAAGGTAAGCATTTCTCACTATGTTTTGCATGCGCATATCATTTTTGTTTTTTAAATCTTTTTACATTTTTTCTTGATAAAATCATTTTACTTCTTTCTAAGTTTGATAAAATTTGCAGACAAAGAAGGAAAGTTTCCAAGTTTGAACACTACTCTGTTTATTCTACTTCAACTAAATAAGAGGACGGTGGCTTCTTATTTACGTGGTTAGATTTATAGACCACAATGGGTCATCACTCATCCTAGCGTCGTGTGAAAGTGTTCTACGTTGTTTTTTAAAATGACCGTCGTTTTTTTTATTTGATTGTTTAGGATATATTCATCGCAGGTTTGATTTCTCTGAACCATGGTTTTTGTTTTGAAAATCTTTTTAATTATTTTTCTGTTGAAAATCATTTTACGTTTTTCCAAATTTGATAAAATACAAAATATTTTACGTTTTTAAAAAATGTCGTTTTAGTAAATGAAAATCTAAAATATTTTCCCCTGAAAGTCTGAATCTGGAATCACTACTCTGTTTTTTGTAATTATATCATAAGACGTCGATGGTTTATTATTAACGTCATTTTAATCTTAAATCACGTCGGTAGTTAAGTACCGTTGTAAAAATGTATTATTACGTCGATTGTTATGTTATTGCGTCGTGTGAAGTATTATAATAGGTCGTTTTTTATAAATAACCGTCGTGTTTTTTCTTAATTTCATCTGAAATATTTTCACTTGCAGGTTTGATTTGTTTGTAACCATGGTTTCTCAAGACCAAAGTAAGGACTCTGGCTTAAAAAAAAAAATGAATGTAAGGAGCTTAAAGTTGTAAATCCTCAAGCCAAGTCCTTGAAGAAGATGAAGTTTGTTTCATCTGCTGAGACAGAACCAGGCACAACAACATTTTCTGAGGAGCCAAAGTCAAGTCGGGGTATAAGCACAATGCCTCGTGTAGTGAAGAGAAAATATCATAAAATCAAGCCAGTTGTTGTGTCACATCCCGGATCGGCTTCGCCGTAGCACGATATTGTCCGCTTTGGGCCCCCCCTCTTTGGCCCTTACGGTTTTGTTTCTGGGAGCTCACGACCAACTTCCCAGTGGGTCACCCATCCTGGGATTGCTCTCGCCCACAACTCGCTTAACTTCAGAGTTCTTACGACTCCGAAGCCAGTGAGCTCCCAAAAGGCCTCGTGCTAGATGGATGCGGGCATATACATATAAGGCACATCACCCCCATTCCGTTGGTTGATGTGGGATCTTACATGTTGAGTACAATAAAAAGGGGAAACCATATGGCCCTGCACATACTGAGATGCAGTCCTACATTAGTGTGTTGGCACGTTCCATAGTCCCACTTGTGGACAAGAAATGGTCTGAAATCCCCAAGGATATAAAAGAGCAGATTTGGGAAGCCGTTGACATGGCTTTTGTGGAAGGTCAAGGGGGCAAGAAACTGGTGTTATCTTCTGCTGCCAAGAAATGGAAGGATTTCAAGTCTACACTAACGAGGCATCGTATCCTTCCATTCATCAAGGAGAAGGAGAAATTAAGCCAACCCCCTGAACTATATAAATTCATAGAGAAAGCAGACTGGGATGCCTTTGTAGCTTCAAGGTTATCCGAAAAATTTGTGTTTGTGCATTTTGAACAAGCACAGAGGAGGGACGAACTTGAGTACAATCATCAATTGTCTCGAAAAGTGACAGGACCCGCCCCGAATTCCTCGAAACTCGAGATGAATCCTGTGGAAATTCCGACATCACACCAATGCCGGGCCCACTTACTAAAAATTTAGCCTCTTTCCCAAGTTAAGGGAAAAGAGCACGAGACTTTCTGCCGAAATTTTGGCAGAGTCTCCCCTGTAAATTGAACATTCCCCAAAAATTCCAACCTACATAAAACACATTTTAAAACACCAAATGGTAGCATGCACAAGTTAACAACATGCAATCACACAATAGGCCTCCGGCCTTCAGGTAATTCGAAACAGAACCAACAATGTTCTTAGGTCAATTAATACATAAACCATACCATTTATGATCTCGAACAATTATACGATTACCCCCAAAATCATTAAACCGGATTTGAAATCCATTAACCACATCAAAAATCCAATCACAAATTCAGAATCGATCAAACCTTTTAAACATAACATAATTCGCGGCTGCACCTAGGTGAGACCCCAGGCTGCCTACGTACCCTAGGACAAGGGATCAAGCCACACGTAGTTCACATCATCAACGGTCACAACTCTGATAAAATACATTTATTTACAGCAGAACCCACGATACATTTCGGATTTATAACAACTCCAATTCCAACAAAACACAAAATGAACACACTATCAATATCTTTCCTTAAGTCAGTTCAACCCCATAACCATACCCTATCCAAGGCGTATGTACATTGAACACATTATCAATTTCTTCCCTTTATATTAGTTCAATCCCGCAACCATACCCTATCCAAGGCGTATGTTGAACGTACAACACTTCCCAATCCAGGGCTCAAGCATTCATACATATACAGGGTCCTCACAAAGTACAATCTCACGAATCTAAACCCCGAATCAAAACCACATATACATATGTGTAATATAATAACACCCACCTCTCACCATCATCATGTACCAGGGGAAACAATCCAACAGGGGATTGTTGACTAGCTCACACTTATCCGGCCTCAAACGTCCGTGTGGCTAGGGATGAATCGTCCAACTGGGGGACTGACACTCTAACCTAGCACGTACGGACGAAGAATCAAGACCCGTATGCCTGGAAACCGTCCTACACGCGCAGACTACACAATCAAAGGTCTACAGCAACATCCCGTCAAGGATGCCCCGGGTTCCGTCATATCCAAACCATATCCATTTCCATATATCCCAGTGTCCATATCCACTGTTTCCAAGTATCATCATCCAAGGGGGGGAGGTACTTACGATGGTGGAGTTCGTAATCCTTATATAAATATTATAAAGTAATATTCCCTTCCTTAATCCAATTTTTCCCAAGGTATCGTATTAAGAAGACATCCGAAGGGCCTGGACAAACTCCGACGGGCCTGGGCAAAATAAATCTCCAAAATAAATCTCCGAAGGTCCTGGGCAAACTCCGACGGGCCTGGGTAAAATAAATCTCCAAAATAAATCTCCGAAGGGCCTGGACAAACTCCGACGGGCCTGGGCAAAATAAATCTCCAAAATAAATCTCCGAAGGTCCTGGGCAAACTCCGACGGGCCTGGGTAAAATAAATCTCCAAAATAAATCTCCGAAGGGCCTGGACAAACTCCGACGGGCCTGGGCAAAATAAATCTCCAAAATAAATCTCCGAAGGTCCTGGGCAAACTCCGACGGGCCTGGGTAAAATAAATCTCCAAAATAAATCTCCGAAGGGCCTGGACAAACTCCGACGGGCCTGGGCAAAATAAATCTCCAAAATAAATCTCCGAAGGTCCTGGGCAAACTCCGACGGGCCTGGGTAAAATAAATCTCCAAAATAAATCTCCGAAGGGCCTGGACAAACTCCGACGGGCCTGGGCAAAATAAATCTCCAAAATAAATCTCCGAAGGTCCTGGGCAAACTCCGACGGGCCTGGGTAAAATAAATCTCCAAAATAAATCTCCGAAGGGCCTGGACAAACTCCGACGGGCCTGGGCAAAATAAATCTCCAAAGGGCCTGGGCAAACTCCGACGGGCCTGGGCAAAATAAATCTCAAACATAAAACCCATAACCGGGGAGGTACCTAAGGTAGTGCTAATAGCATTCAAATTAACATTCTAAGTACCCCACACAAAATCAACAAGGTTAGTACTTTCTCAAATATTATATAAAACCTCAAGAAACTCGAATATTAACAATAGCAGGATTACTCACAGATTAACAATCTACTTATAAAATATAAATATAAATCTCATAACAAACCATTAAAACAATATGCATAAACTTTCCATCACAAAATCCTAAAAATAATCTCATAGACCCACATAAATCAAATGACGGTCAAGACTCGTCCAAAAGGGTCGTTCTAGTACTCGGGTGTCCAAAGAAATTTTCGATGATCGGAAAAACTCAAAATCGCCGGCCAAGCTTCCTACCCTAGGTAAAACACCTAATTTGGAGCCACTTTTGTTCTTGGGCATACCCCAAAAAGTGGCCGGAAGGGCCCGGATCGGAGGCCGAAAACTCACAGACTTTCTATCACTTATTTAACTACCAAAATGCAGAAATTGCTCAATTCCTATCCAACAATCAGCTAGAGCATGAAAAATTGGTGGAAAAACGTACCTTAATCGACTGGTTTGGTGGCCGGAGGAGGGAGAAACCGCCGGCGAAAACTCTGTCAAAAACGGGTCAAAAACCAGTCGGATTTTCCCATTTTCTGGCCAGCTCCGGTGGTTTCAGCGGCTGAGATTGGTTGGGATAAAAAGAGGGAAGTGAGCTTGACATTTTGGTACCAATATCATGAAATTTGGTGGCCGGTGGAAGAGATGGCGGAGGAAACATTGTTCGGATGAACAGTAATAGGTGGGGCTGTTTCTGCGCAGGGAGAGGGAGAGAGAGAAACGGGTTTCTGATTTTTATTTAAAAATCTCATTTTGAAATAATTACTATTATGCCACTGAAGGTATTTTGATCGCAACTTTGTCGTTACAACTCCGATTCAAGCCCACTACGTGTCTACGTACTCATCTCGGTACGATCTACGTAAAAATACAACCCGCTGCCCCCAATTCCTTCCAGAAATAAAATGACCAAATTACCCCAACTCCGAGGGCAAAATTGTAAATTCATAAATCTTGAAATTAATTAATTCACTATTCCTTTTATTTTGGGTCGGGATGTTACAAAAAGGATATGCTGGTTTGGAGGATCAATTGGAGGAAACCATGCCCGGGGTAGAAATTGATTGATCTACCTTATGGAAGAAATCTAGAGAAGACAAACATAGTAACATCCCGGATCCAAAGGTTGCAGAGAAAGCAAAATTACTTGTAAGCCTACTCACTCTGTTTTAAATTTTTATTAAACTGTATTGCCATCATAAGTCTTATTATGTATTCTGTTATATTTTTTCATCGTGTGAATAATATTACTACATCGAAATTGTTTTAAAAAATATCGTTTTTAGTAAATGAAGGTCTGAATCTGGAATCACTACTATGTTTTTTGTAATTATATCATAAGACATCGGTGGTTTATCATTCACGTCGTTTGAACATTTAACCACGTCGGTAGTTAAGTACCGTCGTGAGAAATGTATTATTACGTCGATTGTTATGTTATTGTGTCATGGGAAATGTTATAATACTTCTTTTTTTATAAATAACCGTCATGTGTTTTCTTATGCTGACTTTTTAATGTGTCTTTGTATTAGGATGAATTGCAAAAACAAGTCTCTAAAAGCACTCTTACTGTATCTGGAAGTAATGATGTGTTGACAATGGCTTTGGGTCCTAAGCATCCAGGGAGAGTTAGAGGGGTAGGGGCTGGGATTTCCACTAGGCTATACTTCAATTTACCTAGACAACAGAGGGTAAAGTTTGCCGATCAATTAAAGGAAAGTGTAAGGCTTGTCCTTCAAGAAGAGACTTTGAAGATAGAGGCTAGATCAAGAGAAGAGACTTTAAAGATGGAGGCTAGAACTAAGCAATTGGTAGAAGCTTAGAGGGAAAATTTGCTGAGTCAGCTTTCCCAACTCTTGCCCAATTTTGATCCAAGCATGCTTAAACTAAAAACTAACCCTTGTCAAATCCAAGGTCAAGAGCAAAGTCCCCAAAATCCAATGTCGGACAAAGCAAGCTGCTCTAGGGCTCTTGATGTGAGAGCCCTACATTTTGAGGATGATACTGCCAAGAATGGGGAAAAGCAGGATGAAATGGTAATATCTCTGAACTTTGAATTCTCTGTTTTTCAAAAAGCCATTAGACGTCGTTATTGTGAATCACAGTCGTTAGAATTAAATCACAACGACGGTTTACATTTACCGCCGTTTGAAAATACATACCACGACTCATTTATTAATAAATCGTCGTTTGGATTGCAATACCACGACGGTGGAAATGATTGAGTTATTGTCGTATTTAGTTTACTTGTTTTACAAGCTATCTTCACTGAAACAATCTCACTCTCTGTATCTCTCTCTCTCTCTCTCACTCTTTTTCTCTGCAATTGTTGTTATCTGTGTTTCTGCTAAAAAAGGCTGGTACACTCTGGAATCTGGATTTCTGAAAAATTTTATGTGATTTACACGACGATTTATTCCTTACCGTCGTAATAGATAACTCACCACGACGTTCATTATTTTACCGTCGTTTAATGCATTTTAGACGTCCGTAATTTTTACATACCGTCTTCTGTTATGCCTTACCACGATGGTTTAATTTAATTTTTTTACTTTTTGTACAATCTGTCTTATATATATTTCTTTATTTCTTAAAACAGAAATCCAAGGATGTAGAAAAGCAAGATGAAAAGGTAAATTCTTATAACTTTGCCTTTTTTATTTATTTTTCAATTTTCAGACGTCAATATTTTCTTTAAACCGTCGTTTGTTTTAAATTTCCACGGCAGTTTTGTTTTTAATTGAATTTTTAAATTGTTGTACTAGCTTTCTTATATATCTCTCTTTATTTATTAAAACAGAAATCCAGTGTTGGAGAAAAGTAATTTGAAAAGGTAAATTCTTTAACTATGAATTTTGCATTTTAATTAGACGTCGGATTTTTTTTATACAACGTAATAAATTCTTCACCACGACGGTGTTTTGTTACCGTCACTTAAAGTTTTTTCAGACGACGGTGTTTTATTTAAACCGTCGTTTTTTTTTATTTACTACGTCACTTTATGTTGCTTAATTTCTTAAAACAAAATACTGAAGTACCAGATTATTCAAAGCTAGAGTTGCCATATTCTTTACAATCCCTTTGTCGTTATGTGGAAACGACACTAAAGCCTCACGAGAAGATTATGACCTTTACAATTGATAAGGAGGTGTTTGGTGAAGATCGTACTACCTTCATCTTGCATGAAGATATTACACAGTTTGCAGGCATGGAAGAAATTTGGTCTACTGTGGTTGCAGTATATATGAGGTTTGTCCTCATCAAATATTCATTTCACACTCTCCTTTCTGTTGAAAAAAAAAAAACATTCATGGGATCATTTCATATATTTAGGTGCCTATTTGATCATTTGAAAGCTGCAAATATGGTGAACATGCTCAAGTTAGTGCCAACTCTGGGACATTAACTGACATACGTTTGGTAGCCAATCGACTTCAAAAGATAGATGGTGAGCAGATTTTCTTCATGCCTTACAATCCAGGGTTAGTCTCCTTAACAGGATTTTTGAAAAAAAAGCACTGCATATAAAATTGTTTAACCTTTACATTTATTTTGTGCAGCCGTCACTGGGTCTTGATCATTGTAAGAGCAAAGGAGACTATGTGTTTTCTGGATCCACTGCCCGAAAATTGAGTTGTTGATGAGGATGGCAAAAACATAGGGAACAGTGCTATCAAAATGTATAATTCACACATAGGCAGACAAGGCCGTAAATCACCTATTTGGAAAACTCTACCAGGCACACCAAAGCAACCTAGCAGTATAAAGTGTGGCTATTATGTCATGCGCTTTATGAGAGACATCATCATGGATCCTGCCCTGGAGTTTGAGAAGATAGTAAGAAGAAAATTTTCAGATTTATTTTATGTGGGTTTTTGTATGATCAACGACGGTAAATTCAAAATACCGTCGTTGCATCGATATACTACGTCGGTAAATGAAAAATAGTGTCGTCTGTGGATATTGAATATTGAATTTCTTTGTATTTATAAAGCCTAAATAATCATTGTTTATGGATTGCAATTTGTGAAGGGAAAAGATCAGGCGCCATACCCCCAAGAAGCCATTGAAGAAGTGAGGAACGAATGGGCAGAGTTTGTTTGCCTTCATATGGAGTAGAGGATTTTTAGAACACTTAACATTTTTATATAATGTACAAATTTTGTTAGAATTAGACAAATTTTTGTACAAATTTTATGTATAGTGTACATTCTTTTTTTCCCTATGAATTTAAAATTGGTTTTCATTATTTAAAAAAAAAAGAAATTGCGTGACCGACATGTAATAAACTTTCCAACGACATAATTATATCAAACACTGTCGTCTTATGGAGTACAAACATGTGTTAATAAATAAATTGAAAGGAATAAAAAACACGACTGTACATTTACAGTTGACATCTCAAGTCAGTATAGGTGACGTTTATTTTAGGTTCAATTTATTACAACCGACGTTGTACAAGAATAACAACGTCATCGTTTGAAACAAACGAGACGTAAAAGGACATTTAGACGACGCTCTTAATGCCCTAGATGACGTGGTAATTAAATTAAACGGCGATAAGTTAATAGTTTGAGTTGTGATATAATGTTTGTATGTCGGTGACAACCATTAAACGACGGTTTATTTACAAGTAAGTCATTTATTACGTTTTACAACGTCGTTCTTTTCTTAGCGCCGACGTGGTTTGTTTGTGTTTATATCTATTTAATTCAAAATATTCATAATAAATTTAAAATAAATCCAAAAAATGCACCGTCAACTCCTATGAAGTCATTGAGATATTTTCTTCTTAATTTGGCTTGAGCTGAACCTCCCTGTAAATTTGTTAAGGTTTTCATGTTGTGAAAAACCCAAGTTCATGCTGAACCAAATTTGTAATGACAGAAAGTTGAATTCTGCTTGACTCGTCTGAGTTGGATCGTATTTGCAACAAGAGAAAACTGGTTCTTCTCTTATTGGAATCTGAAACCTGAGTTCAACCTATTTTGCTGGAACTGGATGGCTTTTGTCAGTTTTGACTGAGAGTTTTTGTTTTCCATCGATGTTTTAAGAAGGGCGCTTTCTAAACCGTCGTTTATTTAAACTGACGTTGTACACAAATAACAACGTCATTGTTTGAAACAAAAGAAACGTAAAAGGATATTCAGACGACGCTCTTGGTAGATACCGTCATAATGAGAATTAAACGACGATAAGTTAATAGTTTTGTTCGTGGTATACAGTTTGTACGTCGGTGTGTATGTAAAAACCGCCATTTTTTTTCGTTTAAACGACGACTTTTTTACAAGTCGTTTGTTTACTTTGGTAGAAGTGGTATTACATGTTACCACGTCGTCATTTGATGTATAACCGACGTTGTTGAGTTTAAACGTCGTTGGCCTTTGTTTACGTAAATGACGGGGTTATTTTTATTTATACGTCTCAAATTATTACCCAACGACGTCTATTATTTCAATTTGACGTCGCTACATGTAATAGCACCGACGTGGATATTGAAGATAATTTGTATAAATATGATTTTTTTCACGCGTTTTTTAACTCTTAGTTTTCAATTAGGGTTCCAACTTCTTCTTGCCCTTGGCTCTATCTCACTTCTTGCCCTTGGCTCTGTCTCACATCACGATGGTTTGTGTATCTGAAAGACAAATGGTTTATATTTGAGTTAGGGGTGGAAGGATTTTTGAATTTTGCTATAGAAAATCTTGGAAATACAACTCATATTCATTGTCTATGTGTTAAATGTGGGAATATTCGATTATTTGAGGTTGGAATTATAAAGGACCACTTTCATTCAATGGCTATGCTTTAAAGTATATGTTATATGTTATTGAATAACATATTGGACTTTTAATTTTCTTCTTTCTATGTTAGATTGAATTAAGATATGATTAATTTGCAGGTTCAAAGCGAACTTAATAGGGAAGACAATAATGGCGTATCAGAAAATTTGAGGTGGCTAGCAGCTGGTCCAAGCATGGCAATGCCATCATATAGGAGCTATCTTATTAATGCTATTAAATTTAACACCAAGGCACAAGATGATGTGTGGACTGTCCAAAATAATTGAGTTTATTTACTTGCACATACTATTCAAGTTGCTAGTGCCAAGGATTAAAAACCCTATTGTCTCCAATATGGGTTTTTTATGGTGTCATTCAAGAAATTTGGGACCTTGACTACCAAAAGTTTAGAATCCAGTCAAGTCCTCGAGATCCTAGATCTAGATGACGAATCCATGGCTTCAGCATCTGCCACTCAGCCAGAAGATGAGGCAGACCCTTTTGCTAACGAAGATATGCTCGACCACTTTCATCTAGATCTTTATGGTGGGCCTCAGTAATATTTTGTCTGATAAGAAGACAATTTGTATTTATTGTATTTTTACGTTAAAGCAAGACGCTTCTACTTTTCCTCTGGTAAAAGTAAGATGCTTCTGCTTTAACTTTGTTTTTACTTTTGTAAAAGTTTGCTTTTTCTTTTGGCCGTTTGCATGAAAGTTCAGCCAAAATCATCAAAGTGAAGATGCTGCTCTACTGTAGCCTATTTTGTGACCTCCTGTCCTTGATTGACACGTCAACAGCCCCGAGGCTTTAAAAGAAGGACTTCTCCTCAGTTGTGATCCATCAAAAAATATTGCCTCAGAAGTAAAAATAAACCTTGTATTTCGAGTGTTTAAGTTTGGAGTGTTTTGAGTGTTTCCGAGTGCTGCTTCTGCGAAGCTTCTGTTAAGCACTACTGCTTTTCTGCTTCTATGTAAGTTTGCTAAATATTAATGATATTAAGTTTGATATCATTTTTCATTTCGTTATACTCTTATCCTTGGTTTTGGATTTGTATGTTTGAATTCCTTATAATAATTTTGTTTATTCTCTACGTCTCCACACTACCTTCCGCACGTAAGCTTAAAATTGATTAAAAATTTTGCTCTTAAGAGGCTGGCCAAGTACCTGGTATCAGAGCCAAAAGTCCCTAGAAGAGTGGTTAGGTTTAAGGTTCTAACTAAGTTTTGCAATGATAAACTTCTAGTTTTTCTATCAAGTTTCCTTTACTCACTAGTCATCGAGTTGTCTAGCTATCGGTTACGCCCCCCAAATTTCTTTCCCTTTTTGTATGTTTTATGTGAATATGATTTTATCGGTTCAAAACCAAATTGTTCACAAAAGTCACATAATTCTTTTCTTCCTAAGGTCTTTTGCTTATCCAAATGTTTTCTTAATTTCATGTCGGTGCAAAGGGCTAATCCTTCTGCGCAGATTTCAGAGGACAATTATCCATAAGTATAAGACCCATAAGGAATGACACCACCATTTTTCTCTTTGATTCTATTCCTAACCTTTTCAGCGAACAGAAGTGGTAATCCTAAAAGAAATTTCTCTTTCCAAAAGTCAGCACTACAATCTTGCCTAGTGCCTTAGAGTAGAACACATCCTTATACCATCTAAAATGGGACAAGGTCGGACACTTAAGGTTCATTAAGAGTTCTCTAGACCTATCATGTTGTAACTCTGTAGTTCCTACAAAATGTAGAGTAATTGTGTAAATTAGTGAATTTACCGCATCTTCTTAGTAAACGTTTTCACTCTTGATTATCCCAGTTGCTGGATCCTGTACACTCTGTTGACCAACGGCCA
This sequence comes from Prunus avium, assembly GCF_002207925.1. The sequence goes on from NW_018923406.1 coordinate 57,563, forward strand.
CCTGAGCATTTAGGATTTGAGTTCTTGCCATGTCGCTTAGGTGGAAATCCCACCATCCTTTCAACTGATCGACAAAGCCTGCAATGATAGCCTCAGCCACCCTCTTATCTCCATTTCCTTTTATCTTAGAGGTTGTAGCATACATTATCATATATATCATTGTATTAATGATCTGATATTCGGTCAGACCATCAATATTCCATTCAACTATGGAACTTCCGTCATACTGAGCGAAATTCCACATTCCATCTTCCTCAAACTATAAATCTACTGGCGTGGGTCTAGTATAGTAGTTTTTTGTTTTAGCGGTTCGAGTGACTCTTTTTTCATGTGTTAACCTATTAATTTCAGGTTGTTCTTCTTTAAACATTGTTTCAAGGTCATCTATTTCTCCTTCAGTGAGAACCGACACTTGAGGACCCTTTCCTTTATCTGAAAAATTTAATCATGTTAATTTCTTTGCAAGGACATCAACAAAGCTTTCATCTTCGGACAAAGTTCTTCCCAACTTAAAATTTTTATTATCTAAGGCGGGAGGTGGTTTAAAGAACACTTGAGTCATTTCCTTGGTCTTTTTAGTTCCTGAGGGACCTGGTTCGGATTTTTGTTCCTTTGCAGAAACAGACGTTTCAATCCTAGTGACTTGCTTTCCTAGAGATTGCAAAAACAGGTTGGTGTAGTTATTCTGCTGAATAACTGCGCCTATATCTTCTTTACTAGTTGTGCGAAAACTATTGCCGCTATCCTCAACGAAAGTGGTTTCTTTGTAGGGAGCAGCTATCACATCCTTCTGCTTAATCACCATTTCGGGTGGATGTACGGCTTTAATTGACTTCCCATTTCGGGTGGAGAATGAGCTTCCTATCATTTCTATATAGCTCTTATATTCAGGAATGTTATATTTCTGAGCACACCAATCTAACCACGTAAAGAAAAAACAATTCAATTTCTTTTCTTTTATAAAAGCAGTGTGGGCATTCCAGAGATGGTCTTGCCTATGCTTCTGAAAGGCTGTTTCAAAACAAGATTCTTTTATTAACATTTTCAATACTGTTGGCTGCGCAAATCTCACTGCTTGGGGTTCCGGGCCGAAGGAATGTGCGTTAACACGTGGCTTCCTTCTTTTGGGTGCGGTGCAATTGTGCGCGGGCGTGCCAACAAGGTCTACCGTGCGTCGAGATGTTGATGTGGGTGAAATGGTTAAGTGGTGCGCCTGTTTGAGTTCGACTCCTAATCAAACGATTGTCGCCGAGAGAGGAACTAATCTCGGCCGTCAGGTTCACGGCTTGAGCTACAAGGCCGTTTTGTGGTGGTGTTGGTGGTGGGTTTTGGGCGGTGCTCCGGCGCGTTGCTCAGGAAGCGACGGTCGTATGATATATGGGGTGAATGAGAGGGTAATAGAGATGGTGCTCCGGCGCCTTGAAAATCAAGGGTCGTATGATATATTGATGAATGGATTTTCCTTACAATC
>NW_018923407.1:3575-16676 GCF_002207925.1 Prunus avium
AACAAAAAAAAAAAAAACCCCTTCGGCCACATATTCACAAGGCCACCCAAATATTCTAGCCGCAAGAATCCTTGCGGCCCTTCACCCCTCTAGTCGTGAAAAAACTGGGCATCAACCATAAATAAAATCCGGCCTCATCTTCCTTTCAATATACCCGGCCGCAATCTTCCAGCCACGCCCAGCTGTCTTGCAAGCCCAGTTCAGTGATTGAAAACCCGATCGCTCCATCATGTGGCTTCAAACCAAAACACCTGGCCGCTCCATCTTGTAGCTCCCAACTAAAAACACCCGACCGCGTATCGAGGTCTCCCAGCTTGGCAGCGCCTTCTGCCCAATTTGAAACAAAGCCTGGCCGTATTTTCCAGCGGGTCCGGCCGCAACAGTCCAGAAAGTCTGGCCGCTACAGTCTATCAAATCCGGCCGCTCCCGTCTAGCAAATCCGGCCGCTCCCTCGCAAGCTCCGCCCGTGCTCTTGCAAGCCCCTGCTCCAACGGCTGCCTAATTCTGCAATTGAGAAGCCCGACCGCATATTCTTCTCCTGTCCGGCCAATTTTCGTACCTTCAGAAGTTGCCTGAGTTAGGTGGATTTCCACCACCCCCAAACACCATGATTGTATGGTTTGTTGGTCGATATGCAATTAGTCTAATTGTGGTTTGACCAAAAAATACATGGTTCATAATATATATGGATGAAGGGATCAATTTACGGATTTGGATAATAATGAAAATTATAATTATAAGAGTGATTGAGAAAGAAAGACTGTACGAGAGAAGAGTAAGTGATTCGGTTTAACAAGTGAGTTTTTAGGTGTAATACTTAATCTCCATTAGTTTAATCAAATGGTTAAGATTCTTTTAAATGCACATAAATGCGTGAATGCTAAATGTAGAGGGGGGGAGGGGGAGAGTATTATATTGGGTTTTGTTTCAAGATTGTTTTCTATGTGAATCAAACACGGGTGCACTTGGGAGAATGAGAGTTTGGCCCACTTTTCGACTGTGATATATGCTACCCCCATGTGCGTTATTGATGTGTTATCTACTTGAATAAATTACTAATTTTGACAAAAATAAACAATAAAAACATATTATTGAATTTTACTATTCTTTTTTAACTTATTTTTCCATATATTCATATCAAATTGTTACTATGTTCTATAAACCTCATGGATTACCATAAAAATGCAAATCATACACAATTTCTTTTGAGGCCATATGGTACCAAATTATCAACTATAAAAAGCATGATTTGGCTTAGTATTTTTTCACCAAAACAAAAACTTCAAACAATCATGGCTTCATTCATTAGAAATATACTGCTGGCACTTCTAGTTTTGTTGTTCACAATTAAAATTTATGGTTCAGATATTGGTCCCAAGGAAAGACATGTTAGAGTGACAAATGATTTTGGCGGAGGCTCGACCCTCGCTGTTCACTGCAAATCCAAAAACGACGATCTTGGTGTCAAAGTTCTCCCCCTTCCTAATTGGTCCTTCGAATTCAGTTTAGGACCTAACGCCTTCACGATTGCTAAAATATTAATATGGTTTGAATACTTAAGGTTAATTATATTCTTCTCCATAAGGAGATATATAGGAGTTTACAATGGTGCTTTATAAGGAAATAGATACAGTAATTAATTAGGAGAATAGCACCTAATTATACAAGGATGTGGCAACTATATAAAATAAGGAAGTAAATCACCTAATTAACTTAGGAATTAAACCTCCTTGATTTAGTAGGTTAACTCACGTTAACACTCCTCCTCAAGTTGGTGCATACATATCACCAATGCCCAACTTGGTAAGTGAGTCATAAAACACTCTTCCACATACAACTTTTGTTAAAACATTCGCTAATTGATCTTCTGATTTTACAAAGGGTAGACATATGATCTTGTTCTCAATTTGTTCTTTGATGAAATGTCTATCCATCTCAACATGTTTAGTTCGATCATGTTGAACTAGATTATGAGCAATATTGATAGTTGACTTGTTATTATAATGTAACTCCATTGTTTTCTTTGGTTTAAAACCCAATTCTGTCAAGAGTAGGGATGGTAATAATACCCGTCGGGTCGGGTCCCTTGCCCTAACGGGGGGAGTTTTCAGGGGGAAATCGGGGCTGAGTATGGGGATCCCAAATTTGCAAAATCCCCAGCCAGGGATGGTATTATTATCCCCATCCCCGAACCCGACCCGATAAGCAATATATTTATTTATAATTAATATATATATATATAATATAATATAATATAATAAACAAAGTTACCCTAGAGAGTCACTGTTTGTCGCTCCTTATTCCTTCCTCCTACACGGGCTGCTATCTTCTCGAATTCTTTGAGCGAGCGACTGCACATCAAGTTCGTTGTCAACAAGGTTCTCTCTCTTTGATAATTTTTTATTGTTTACTTTGTTGTCTCTAAAGCAATTAACACCACATCACAACATATGCATGCTTTGTTCTGATAAAAGCTGTACCTTTTTTGATATGCATGCTTTATTCTTTTTCTTTTGAGAGAATAAAAAGCACCACCAATTGTATGGAGTGCCCTTCAATACTATGCCAAGAGGCAACCTTGCTGGGAATATTTTTTTTGTCATGACTAATTCCTTTCTTGTTGTTTAATCCAATTGCATGCAAATAAATAAAATAGAGAACATCTCTTTATTTTTTTTTATTAAAGCTATGAATGATGAAGCATAGGAGAGTTCATTGAAATTGTGAAGTTTTATTTGATGACAATATTGTTAATATTTCTTTTGGATTGGTTTTCTAATTTAAGACTAGATGGATTTGTTGTGCTTACTGAAAAAGTTTCTAAAGATTTGGATTGAGAAATTATTTCAAGTTTTGTGTCCTCCTTCTTTGCCTTGATGAGAAATTATTTTAACAAGAAATATCTTGTGGTGGCTGTTTTTAAAATTTCACAATGATGTGACTGTGCTTTAGAAAATTATTTTAACAAGAAATATCTTATTAAAAACCAGGGATTGGGGCAGGTATGGGAGGCACTTCCCCGATGGGGATGGGGACGGGGATTCCCTGAAAAGCCTAAACCGGGGATTGGGGCGGGGATGAGGACGGGGATGGGGAGCGAGGACGGGGATGGTATTGCCATACCTGGCCCCTAACCGGCCCGTAGCCATCCCTAGTCAAGAGTTCTCTGATCCAAAATAATTCACAAACTCCTTGAGCCATTCCTCGATACTCTGCTTATGCACTAGACCGAGCAACCACATTTTATTTTTTACTCCTTCAAGTGACTAGGTTACCTCAAACAAATGTAAAGCAACCTGATGTAGAGCGTCTATCTGTAATGGAATCAGCCCAATCAGCATCTGTATATCCAACAATTTCAAGATTTCCATTCTTTGAGAACATTAATCCCTTTCTAGGCACTGACTTTAAGTATCTTAAGATCCGATCAACTGCATTCCTATGAGAAACACTGGATGAATGCATAAACTGACTAACCACACTCACAGCATATGCAATATCTGGTGTTGTGTGTGCCAAATATATCAACCTTCCAACAAGGCGCTGGTATTGTTCTTTATTGGTTGGCAACCGGTCCATGTCTTCACACAACTTGTGATTCATCTCAATAGGCGTGTCAGCAGGCTTACATCCAAGCATTCTTGTTTTAGTGAGTAGATCCATCACATACTTCCTTTGAGACAGAAATATACCAACTTTTTACCTTGCTACTTCAGTTCTAAGGAAGTATTTCAGAGCACCTAAATCCTTCATATCAAATTCCTGAGACAAATACTTTTGTAGCTTCTATTGCTCTTCTGTGTCGTTTCCAGTTACGACCATGTCATCCACATAAACAATTAATACAATTATTTTTTCTCATATAATGACTTTGAGTGTTTCCAAAATTCTTCATAGACTTACTAAATTTGCCAAACCATGTCCTGATAGTTGTTTTAACCCATATAATGACTTTCTGAGCTTGCAAACTTAATTTTTCTTGTCATGAGCTAAATTACATCATAGTGGTAAATTCATATATACATCTTCTTCCAAGTCTCCTTGTAAGAAGACATTTTTAACATCGAACTAATGTAGTTGCCAATCTAGATTTGCTGCTAGAGACAGTAGGACTCTGATAGTGTTAATCTTGGCTACTAGGGCAAAGGTCTCCTGATAGTCCACCCCATATATATGTGTACCCTTTCTTCACCAATCTAGCTTTATATCTTTCAATGGATCTATCTGCTTTGAGTTTCACAATATACATGCATCCCACCGTCTTTTTTCAGTGAGGTAAATGCACAAGCTCCCATGTGGCATTCTTTTGCAGAGCTCGCATTTCTTCATTCATAGCTTCTTTCCATTTTGAGTATTATAATGCTTCAGTCACACTATTAGGGATAGATATATCAGCCAACTGGTTCACAAAGTAGACATGTGACTCAGATAATCTGCTTCGAGATATATAATTATTGATGGGTTATTTTCCTTTGGATTTAAGATCTGCTTCGTATTGAACTCGAAGTTTACCACAGTTCTTTCTTTCTGGAAGTTGGTATATAAGGGTAAATGTATCCTTTATGCTTTCTAAAATTAAACCATCATGGTATATTTCATTAGTGTTGTCAATTTTAGGGGGAGATGTTACTTGAATGACTTCCTCAGAAGGTGATTGGTGTGGTACTAGGGCTGAAGGCGGGTCCGGAGCGGGCAAAGTCTCGGATAACAGTTCAACTTCCTCCTCTTGATTTTGGCAGCATGGAGTCAACCGGTCGCTTTCCACTGGTGACCGGTCGTGTGGGAGAGGCGACTGGTTGCTTTGAGGTAAAGACCCCTCCTATGCATGGATAAAAGAAGGCAACTGGTCGCTTTGATGCTTAGTCTCTTCTGTTGTGAAAAAGTCCAGTAAAGTCAGGGTATTTGGCTCATGTGCTTCTAAAACATATATGTCATGTTCCCGAAACACTACATCCAAGGATGTATAGACCTTCTGACTTGGATGGTGATAACATCGATAGCCTTTCTGATGAAGGGCATAGCCAATGAAAACACACTTTTCTGCTTGGGGATCCAATTTGTTACATTGGTGATCATGTAAGTGTACAAATACAACACAGCCAAAAATTCATGGTTCAAGGTTTGGGGTGGGAGGTATTTGGAGATGGTGGTGAAATGTTTGAAGATGAGTTTGGAAATTCAAGATACTTGAGAGAATCCTATTTATAAGGTACGCTACAAACAGGACGATCTTGCCCCAAAAAGATCGAGGCATATTGGTACCAAATAAAGATGCACGAACCACTTCCAATAAATGTCAGTTCTTTCACTCAGCTACCCCATTTTATTGCGGTGTATATGGAGACGAGCGTTAATGTATGATGTCATGATCCTGTAAGAATTTTTCGAGATCATGATTAAAAAATTCTCCGCCATTGTCAGAACAGAGAAACTGAATTTGGGCATGAACTGAATTGCCACCATTTTATGGAACTGTTGAAACGTTAAACTGACTTTCTTTGTGGTTTTGAAAAGGGAAACCCATGTCATTCGAGTGCAGTCATCAATGAAAGTGGCAAACTATCGAGCTCTAGCCGGAGTAGCGATTTGAGTAGGCCCCCAAACATCATAATGAATAAGGGAGAAGGGAACCAAACTTTTATTCGTACTTAATAGGAACGGAACGCGATGGCTCTTAGCCAATTCACACGTATCACACTGGAAGCTGGAAACATCAAAATTGGAAAATAATGATGGAAACAACTTCTTCATATAACCAAATGAGGCATGCCCAAGATGTTTATGCCATAACCAAACTTGGTCTCTCTGCCTTTCAGAACTAGCTCCACTTGTTGTGAAAGCTTGACCAACCTTGGTCTCAATATCCAGTGCCCAGTCCAAGTAGTAGAGTTTGCCGTGCCTAGTACCACAACCAATTGTCTTTCCCGTGAGGATGTCCTAAAAACACAATGATTCGGCCAAAATGTTACAGTACAGCCCGAAGTAGTAGTAAGTTGTGCAGCAGACAACAAGTTATGGTCAAAGGATGAAACAATCAATACATAATCCAAATGTATGGAGTTAGAGAGAGATAAAGAGCCCACCCCAACCATAAGAGAGGGGGTACTATTAGCATTAGACACCACCGACTGAGTGGATGGTTTATGGCCAGGATCAAATTTCATGTGATCTGTAACACTCGAGTCAATAATTCATGCGGGTTTTGGAGAGGACGTATGAAAAGCGGAACCTTTGGTGGTGGCGATAAAAGCACGAGCCCGGGAAGTAGGTTCAGCAGGATTGATCGCATGCTTCTGTGAGTCTGCAAGGAGGGAGAGAATCGTAAGGGGTCCTGACATCGCAGCGAAACTAAGATTTGATATGAGTGTGTGTTTGTGGTTGAGGAGTTGATTTGAGAATTTCAGGAATTTGATTTGAGGATTTTGATGTATGAATTTGATTTAGGAATTTGATTTGAGAGGTATGTGTTTAAGGAGTTTGATAAGAGGATTTGATTTGAGAGGTAAGGAATTTGATTTAGGGTTTTGGGTTTGAATTTGAGGGTATGATTTGATGGCTTAGAGACAACTTAGGATCGATTGCTCTGATACCATGCTAAAATATGAATATGGTTTGAATACATTTAGGTTAATTGTATTCTTCTCCATAATTAGGTATATATATATAGGAGTTTACAAGGGTGCTTTACAAGGAAATAGATACAGTAATTAATTATGAGAATATCTCCTAATTATATAAGGATGTATCAACTATATAAAACAAGGAAGTAAATCACCTAATTAACTTAGGAAATAAACCTCCTTGATTTAGTAGGTTAACTCGCGTCAACAGTACACTATTCTTCTATAGTTTTGAGTGGCTAGGTGCATCTCACTATTTTGATGTCTACATAGACAAGAGAGACGGACCAAATTGTAGTAAATGTTTCTACAAGATACGACCATGCAGGGACTGGCAGACCTAGAAATTTTTCTGGGAAAGGGCAACATTTAAAATACTAAAAGCTTCAAAAAAATGGACAATCCAAAACCCCAGATAAATTCCTAAAAGCTCAAAACCTATGTTGCACTGGTACAACAATACGATACGGTACGACACATCAATACGTTAGGAGACATCCCTTTGAGAGTGACTCTGCGTTAGTGGTTCAGTTCATGCATAGTTAGTGGAAGTCCTCACATCCCTTTGTTTGTGGTTGGTGCTCCAGTGTAAAGCTTTATTGCATACTTTTATTGTATGGACCTCATTTTGTTGTCATTAGTATTATTGATGATAATAGAAATAGAAACTGTCTGCCTCTAAAATGAAATGGAAATTTTTTATAAATATTAAATAGTAATTAAACTTCAACCATACTAAAATTGTATAAAGAGTACGAACAAAATTGACATGTATATTTCTACAAATATAACATCCGTTCAAATTTTCTAACTTGAAAAAGTGGCTTGCATATTTTTTTTGCTGTCGAATGTTGGTTGAGGTTGATTTACACCAAAAATCATAGTGTCAGCAAAGGAAATCACGATTTTATTTTTAGACCACAGTAAAAATGCAGGAATGGCTTCTTTTTTTTGCCATCAACAACATGCCAAAAAGATTATGAGGAAAAAAAAACTCTAAATTTATCTGGTCGTTTTTCATATAAGACAGAAATATCATGCGGTGTTACTGCCAATTTCACAAGGGATGTTTTCAGTGATGAAAATTGGGATCAAACAGGTCAACACTGCTATAAGATGGCTCTAAATCCTGTTGGCATTGATGAACAGTGTGTTGTGTATTTATTTATCTTGATACAAAGGAGAGAACATGTAGCACAAAAGCAAAGTAGAACACAACAATTTATGTATAGAGAACATTAATTAGTATTTTCTACTTCTTGGATAAAGGAAGAGGTGCCAAGGATGATGTAGCACAACCAAGAGCCTTTATCACGCCAGTAATTGTGGGCTTGACATTAGAACACAGAGAGGTAAAAGGGCCTTCGTCTCCACCGTAGGTGAGATCAATGTTAGTCAACTCCACATTCTCACATGGTATACCCCTGGAACATACAAGCTTGATTGCAAGTGGAGTGAAAGATGAGCCCTTAATGCTCTTGAAGCTGACATTACTGATCTTAACTTTTGACGGAGGCTTTTGGTCACACCGAGTATATGGGCAGTACAATTGGTCTATGAGGATAGGGTTACTGACATTAACCATGATAATATCCTCATAGTGTATATCTGAGGCAGTGCTAGGCGAAGGAGAATCTGGCCATGTTTTGATTCTCACACCGTTCTGCGTATTAGTCAGGGTGCAGTTCTTAACTATGATCCCGGTCACATCCTTTTCTTCCTTATATCTTCCAAGGCTTCCAATGCTTATTCCATGGCCGGGCCCACAAGTAACATCAGTCACTGTGATTTGGTGGGAGTCATCACCAATAGAAACACAGTCATCCCCAGTTCCAATCTTTGCATGAGTAATGTTGATACCAGTCGAAGCCCCGATATGGATTCCATATGTGTTTCTACTATCGTCAGGTGCCGTGATAGTAAGATGTTGAAATGTAGTATGGTTGCACCGGAAAACATGCATGTGAAAATTTTTGCTGTTAAGTGAAGTTATGTCATGAACTTTGGAATTGGTGATGAATTCAAACCGCAAATTAATGGGAATAGGTTTGCAATTTTTGTTTTTGTGACAGTCATTTTGACTCCAAGCAAGTGCCCCTTGGCCATCAAAAGTCCCACCACCTGATAAGGTGAGCATGTCAATGTACTGAAAACCAACCCAAGTATCCGGTCTTGTGAGTTGGCCAGCGTCTGCTGGAGCTTGCAATGTGCCTTGAACTTGCATCTCAATAGGAGCCTTACAGGGGCCTCTGAAATTTGCTTCTTTTAACTTGTATGTCCCGCTCGGAACAACAACTTTACTCGCTGATGGCGATGCACATGCATCACTCCAAGCCTTGGCAAAGCCCCGATATGGATTCCATCTGTGTTTCTGCTATCGTCAGGTGCCGTGATAGTAAGATGTTGAAATGTAGTATGGTTGCACCGGAAAACATGCATGTGGAAATTTTTGCTGTTAAGTGAAGTTATGTCATGAACTTTGGAATTGGTGATGAATTCGAACCGCAAATTAATGGGAATAGGTTTGCAATTTTTGTTTTTGTGACAGTCATTTTGACTCCAAGCAAGTGCCCCTTGCCCATCAAAAGTCCCACCACCTGATAAGGTGAGCATGTCAATGTACTGAAAACCAACCCAAGTATCCGGTCTTGTGAGTTGGCCAGCGTCTGCTGGAGCCTGCAATGTGCCTCGAACTTGCATCTCAATAGGAGCCTTACAAGGGCCTCTGAAAGTTACTTCTTTTAACTTGTACGTCCCACTCGGAACAACAACTTTACTCGCCGAAGGCGATGCACATGCATCACTCCAAGCCTTGGCCAAGGCCTTACTAACATCAGAGCCAGGCTTTGCACCGTATGTTGCACTCGTCACGTCAAACACACTAGCATGAGCTTTAGCTGTAGATGCTAACAATAAGAACAAAAGCATTGCCAATAAACTTAATTTCAGAGCCATCTTGATTTTCCTTCCACTTTGTTATTTTATTCTCTGTTTTTTTTTTCCTTTGGAAGGATGATGCAACTCCATTTTGAGTTGAGGCCAATTTATAGTCCGGTTGGGAAGGCTCAACACCATCAAACTATCCAACCAATCACTAACTATTTTTATACGAAGTTGCATTCTAGTTTAGCTTTATATCCTATAATTAGTAATCTGTTTAGCCTTGAGAATATTCATCACCAAATCTCTATCTAGAACGTGCTAAAGCTGTTTGTAGTATTACTGTCCTCCTCAACACCAGGCAATATATGTATATTCCAAAAAAAGAGGACCAAAACCATGCATACGTATGCATACTTGGATAGAGTTAACAAGATCAACAGGGAAAAACCATGCCTAAACTATTGGCCCATCTATATATATACTTTTTCTAATATCATCCAACTAGAAAGTGCCTCATCTTAACAACTTTAATTCATCAACTTAGCTTAAATAATCCATTTGCACCAAACGTGGAGCTGCTTTACTTTACAGCTAATTATTTTCAAAGCACAACAGAAACAACTTTTTTTTAAAAGTGACAGCAATCTCAAACTGGACCTAACCCAAGACTGAGAGCGAAACCTAAATCGTAAAACCCTAGGTTGGGTTACGTGATTATAAAAGCTCTTGCCTGTGCTACCTCTACTGGGTTAAAGAAGTGAAAAGTACTAAAGATAAAGTGTTGTGTTCTTTGATTTTTTTCGATTTTGTGGTGTGTGTACCGGTCTTTTTTCTTCGGTTAGATACCTTCACATGTTCCTAAAAGCTTAGGTACGGCAAAGATATGGCAATTAAAATAATATATAATTTATCAATTTTATATAAATTATAATTAAATTAACAAATTAGTTATATTATATATATGCTGGTATGGGTTAAAACGGTTTTGTTTACGGGCTAATCTTTCTATTGTATTGGCCAATAGGAAATTTTTTATTTTAAAATCTAGTCATTATCATAAAACCCAGCTGAGAGTTGTTTTGTACAACCAAACACTAAATAAACTGTTCAAATAAAAGGAGGCTATGGACAAAATGGTGCGTAGAGTTTATTAGGTCACTAACAACACTCAGAGATCGTCTTCTTCGCGAGGCGCACAATAGCTTAACACCCTTGTCATAGTTTTGAGTCAAAACACACAAGAAACCAACCACAACTGAAAAGGGCATGTTCAGTAACGTTTTCGAAGAATGTTTTCTAAGAATATTTTTTGAGAATGAAAGCGAGAAAACTAATTTGCATTTTCAAGATTCGAAAATGTGTCTGCTAGATTAATTGGAAAACATATTCAGAAAATAAAAATAGTGAAAATGTGTATGGTAGGACAATTTGAGAATAATAATATGTGAGTTATTTTTTGCTAATTTATGTCCTAACAAAATATATATTTTTAAATTATGATATTTTAAAGGCTAAAATTATTACAAACAATGAAAAATGTATAATTTGAGAATAATAATGTATAATTAAAATAATATAAAAAAATTTCTAATTTTAGAAAACCCTAGATAATAAAATTATATTGTCTTTAGTTTAAAATAAATATGAAATTTAATAATATATGATGGTTTTATCATAAAATTAATGTACACTAGTGTAGCAAAATAAAATAATGAAGTGGAATGAAAAAACTGAAAATTGAAAGGAAAAAAAAAGACAAATTAAAAAAAAAAATTTAAAAGAAAAATCAGACCAATACACTGGGTAGAAAATGAAAATGAAAACGATAATTTGTGTTTTCAATTTTTGTACATGAGTTTGAATTTGTTTTAGAAAATGAATTCTAGTGAAAATGAAAACATACCAAACGTGTTTTTGGTAGAAAATGAAAGTGGGGCCTTGAAATTGTTATCGAACGGCCCCTTAAATTCCAATTCAAAATCATTTTGGGTTTTCTCTATCTCTCTGTTTATCTCTATGTGGAGGCATTTAGTCAAAAATGTGGTGGGCACCAGCAAAAGTAGATTCCAACCTCTCCAAATGATTTTCTGACAAGGGGTTAGTCAAAAACGTGGTGGGCACCAGCAAAAGTAGATTCCAACCTCTCCAAATGATTTTCTGACAAGGGGAGGTGCATATTCCAGCCTCTCCAGAGGATTTTCCGGCAAGGGGAGGTGCAACTACGCCTCTATAGGTCCGCCACTACATGTAGGTTTAACTTTGATTCCAAACAATACGACATTTGCTTTAAATGGAACCCTAACTAATTGCATCGTCTTGATTCAAGTGTGCTGAATTCTCAACTAAAAAGTCATTTTTTGTTTGTGGTACTTGAGTGAGATGAAGAATGAGCACCAACCAACCATCATGTATTTGCTTCTATCTTGAATCAATAATAAGTTCGATTGTCTTTATATTACCTTTTCAATTGAATTTGATTGTTATGGGTGGGGAGTGGGGATATATAAGAGCATCCACAATGGGCTCCCTAAACCACCTCTTTAGACAAATTTTAGGGAGGAATTGGAAAAATACAACTCCAACCATACTCCCTATCCACCTCCTAAAATAGGAAGACCTCTAGGAGCTCCTAAAATAGGGAGACCTCTATCTGAAGAGAGAGAAAGGACTCTTAGAGCATCCACAACGATGCTCTCTATTTCTTAGCTAAAATTTAGCTAAAAATATAAGAAAGCTATTTTAGGAGCTCTCTAAAAAATTTCAATTCCAACCATACTCCCTAATTTGGAGAGTCATAAATGCTATAACTCTTTTTTGATTGGTCCATCTCTATTAATAAATAAATAAATAAATAGTTAGCATTAAATAAAGGTTTGAAATACTCATTAAATAAGGCAGCATTAAATTATAGGGAGCCACTAGGAGTCCTTTCTCTCTTTTCACATTTAGGAGCTCCTAGAGGACTCCCTATTTTAGGAGGTGGATAGGGAGCATGGTTGGAGTTGCATTTTTACAATGCCTCCCTAAAATTTGTCTCAGGTGATTTAGAGAGCCCATTGTGGATGCTCTTAGTGGTTGCCTATAATTTAATGTTGCTTTGTTTTGTGCATAGTTTAAACTTTTAATAGAAATTTAGTGAAATACCCATTCCTAGACATAAAACTATAAAAATACCCTATACTATTTAATGTATATAAACACATCCAAAATAAACCCAAAAATCGACAGCGGTATATTTTTTAATTTAATTATTAAGATGAAATACTTTTATTACCCTTTTAACATAAAATAGGAGTTCTAATCAACACCAGATGAGAACTCATTTCACGACCTCCAGTCTCTCATCTTCATCTTCAACCCCAATTTTCAATTTTTGTTCTTCCAGCTCAGTTTTTGTTCAACCTCATCATTCTAAGCTTCGTCTGAAGGCTCGCCTGGACCACCGACAATGATGCGCTGGAGAGGGCCTTTTCTCCGTTCGGTGAGATCATCGAATTGAAGGGCCGTTTGACGCAGGTTCTCTCTCTGCGACTTGATCTTCTTTTTCTCTATGTTACTTGATCTTTCTCTCCCAAAGATTGAAGATCGATCGATTCCT
>NW_018923407.1:36765-57964 GCF_002207925.1 Prunus avium
TTGCGCAGAGAGAACACTTCAGAATAACTTGGCATGATTTTTTTTCTTTTCAAATTCATTGGTTTGATAAAAGGAGAAAAGGAAAAAAGAAAATAAGAAAATGAGAGTAGATGCCTGCCTAAAGAAAGCCTTTAATTATAAATTGTTAGGGTAATTTTCCTGTGTGTGTTTGTGTGTGCTCGCTTGCTCTCAAATAATGTTGGCATTTGATTGCGTCACTAAGTAGTACATATCCAATCGAGTTATTTTACGTCTTAAATGGCTTATAGATGCCCCTTGCTTCATTCTTTCTTTGGACATATCATGCTATCAAAGGGTGATCACGCACCTAAGAAATAGGAAATCTGATATATTATCCTTTTATCCAATCTATTTTCCAGGGGAAGGTCCCATTGTTATCCGCCATTGCATGGCATCATCTTCATATCTTCATCTTTATGCTAGCTGCGGTGCATGCAACTTTCTGTGTTCTAACCATTCTTTTTGCAAAGGCAAAGGTAACTTCTCATCTTTTACTCTTCTTGTCTGTCTAATTGATTAATTCTATATGCCATCAAGTTTCTCTGTGCTTACAAATTTGTATTTTATTAATTTTTTAAAAAAATTTCTTTTCTATGCTTTCAATGGAGTAGATGAGTCAATGGAAACGTTGGGAGGATTCTATCAAAAGTGATTACCATCCAGAAGAAGGTAATGCTGTTAACAATTACATTCTTCATAGTATCATAGCTTCATATCTCAAGTGCTTCAATTCTTTTGTTTTTCTTTCACAGCCAACTCTGATTGAGTGGTGAGTGCTTTTTTCTAAAATATTTTTTTATTGCTAAAATATTATGTACGCAGTTTTGGAAAGGAAGTTCATCACCATCCATGATCTTGTTTTTATCAGGAGTCGCGTTCTGGGTTTTGGAAGGAACTCAGATTTCATAGGTTGGTTGGTGAGTCATAATATCTTTTTGCATCAAGTTACTCCATCTTCCTGGTAGATAAAGTTTAAAACTTAACTAAAGTAACTAAAACTCTTAAAGTATTTCATCAATCTTAACACAGTGAAACATTACAGATAATTTTTCTTCTATATCACTTTTATATTTCAGTGACAAGAATTCTTAAGAGTTTCTGAGATTCTGACAAATGTGGATCATAATATCAAAATCTGATAAACAAACTAATTGAAGGAAAATATACTATGCTATGTAAGGACCTTTCCTTATCAATAATTGATATATCAAACACTAATTTCAAAAGCCTACCTATGCAATGTGTTATAAGCAATATCACACATTTTGATCCGTTATCTCATGGCTCCTCATTTTTCAGTTTGCATTTTTCAAACAATTTTATGGGTCTGTGAGCCAAGCAGATTATTTGACAATGCGACATGGCTTTGTTCAGGTAAGTATTTTAATTTTTAGATTTCCTATCATATGTTTTCTTTAATTCTGTTTCTTCTTTTCCTGTAATTCTATTATAAATTTTGCTTCCACATAGATGGGTCTACCAAAGAATTAAGTACAGTTCATTTTCCTTCCATAAGATACCCCATCTCCTTGCCTAAAAGTGAAATAGATATTTATGGTAGAGGTCTTTATTGACAAGAATCCGAAGTTGATGGAATTGGCATTTAACAGGAACCCAGGGTATAGACTTGCCATAATCTTCACTTGCATTTTTAGTCTGTTGCACGAAGGTCGTTACCGACACTTAATTATCTTTATATGCAGGTTGGCATTCCTATTTTTGGATAGCTTTCATTCCCTTAATTGTAAGTTTTCCAAATTTATGCTTCTAATGCAGTGCTGATTTTTTCTTTATTACAATGTTGATGTATGATGCGATATGTGCTCTAAAACTCAAAATGCTTTTTAATGCCTTTTTTGTGTATGAACTTTATTTGACTTCAAATGTTTGCATAATTAATCAACTACACATATCATAATTACAAAAAGATAAAACCACTGATATGATTCTCTATATAATTACTCAACTATAAATGAATGTCATTAATAAGTGTTTTACCTAAGTGATCATTGAGCCTTACTTGTCTTTTAGGTTCAACATTAACACACACACACACACACACACACACATGCACATATCAAATGAAGAAAGTCACATCACTCCTTATAAGTGATGGGGAAGAGTAGTTAAACTAGTTTTCACATGAAGGAAAACCAGAACGATATTCAGCAAGTCATTCTTGGCACTTTCTGTTAATTTGGGTTACAGAGCATGAGACAGGGAAGACATGGGAAAGGCTATTATTGATGGGTTGACACATCTGATTGTATCTGTTTTAGCATGTGCTCATTCTTCATAGTAGTGATGTATAATTGAAGCCACTTGATGCATGAGGTCTATTTTTGCTCATTTGTCTTGTCTTCCAGTCATCCAAAATTTTGTGCGTTTTCTCCACAAATATATAGACTAAACCAAGGAACCTAAGGATAGGGAACTTAATGTTTATGGTGATTTCTTTCCTACAGCTATTACTTGCTATTGGCACTAAGTTGGAGCATGTTATTACTCAATTGGCCAATGAGGTTGCTAAGAAGCACATTGCAATCGAAGGGGACTTGGTTGTTCAACCTTCAGATGATCAGTTTTGGTTCCACAGGCCCAGACTGATTCTCTTCCTGATACGTATCATCTTGTTCCAAAATTCTTTTCGACTGGCATATTTCTTCTGGTTATGGGTGAGAATGGATTCTAAAAATTGCCCACTAATTAATTTTTAATCCATATCAAAATGGTAGTGGTAGATTTATGATATTTGGTGGCTCAATCTCTTGCAGTATCAATATTCATTTGATTCCTGCATAATGGGGAAA
Source organism: Prunus avium (assembly GCF_002207925.1). The sequence continues at coordinate 39,597 of NW_018923407.1, forward strand.
GTGGGTTATATTATCCCAAGACTCATTATTGGGTAAAATCATGTTCATATGTGTGTTTTTATGTGTGTCCCAACACAGTTTCATAAATCTGATATGTACCTTTTTCCCTTTTCTTCCTGAATGCCAATATCCATTCTCAGAGCATTCATTCAGTTCGTCTGCAGTTACAGTACCTTCCTGCTGTACGCAATCGTCACACAGGTGAGGTTTGCAGGATTATATAGAACTGCTGCAATTGCATTCCTTTTCTTGTTATCCTTTTCCAGATTTTAGAATGAGATTTCTATCTTTTGGTGGCAATGGTGAAGATGGGAAGTTCATTCAAGAAGGCCATATTTGAAGAACATGTAGATCCCAAAGAGGCTTGTGTGACAGTTAATGAGTCGTCAGTGGAAGTTGGCACCACAGGAGAAATTGAGCCTGACCGCCAGTGAGGTCACCAAAATGAAAAATCTCACCGTCTCACTCAACCCCAAAGTGATAAATTAAGTAGCAAAACTTCAACAGAAGGAAGTTCAGCCTTTTGATGTACATGCAGAAAGTGGAAGGAAACCTCGAGAAGATCACTTGTTCCACGTAGTTTTGAACATTCATCTCCTCTTTCTTGTAATATTTTTCATCCAGATGCCAACTTTATATATTCACATATAATCAGAAACTATAGAAGTACTCTATTGCTGAATACATGTCAGCAAGTCAACCCTATTCCTTGTTTCCACCTCCTATATTCCTAATTTAAGACCAATTTGGGACATAGCAAGCGCAGTGAAACCCCCACGAAATGAGCAACATTGTCCTACATGTACAAAAAAGAAAAAGAAAAAGAAAAAGAAAAAGAAAAAGAAAAAGAAATTCTTTTAGGAGTCTCCGCAATGTAAATGGATGGAGTATATAGGGACCAAGAAACCAGTTAATATGTGTTTGGAGGAGACACAACAGAAACATAAGATAGATCATCTTGTTCATTCATGGCAGAAGGAGAAACAACGTTAGAGTACACCCCGACATGGGTGGTGGCTGCGGTGTCTTGTGTCGTAGTGTTCATCTCTCTAGCTGTTGAGAGAATCCTTTACTACACTGACAAGGCATGCATATCCACATACATATATCCCAGTTCTCATCTCACCAGTCATGCATAAATTTGTGTGTGTGAGAGAGAGATTAATTGATTTATAATCAGTTGTTTGCATGCAGTATCTGAAGAAAAAGACCCACGAACATGTGTTTGAGGCGTTGCATAAGATTAAACAAGGTCCTTCTTCCTCCATCCACTGACCAAATTGATCGATATTGAATATTTGAAGCTCCGTGGACATATTTATATATCACCGCCGGTATATATTTAACATTGTGCAGAGTTGATTTTGGGGATTATAGCTCTGCTGCTGTCAGTGTTTCAAGATCGTTTAGGCAAAATCTGCATAACGGAGAAACAGGCCAGTCATTGGCTGCCTTGTAAGAAACGAGGTCCTCTCTCCAAGGGCGACTGTTCAGAGGTACTTCTTTATCATTAATTTTTGTCTCTTTCATTACCTTTTAAAATAATCTTTTCATATATTTATTTATTCATTGATACATTTTTAATGTTGTCTTCTAAAAGTACATAGTTTTATTTATAAGTTCAAGGTTTTTAGTACATGGATTTTTATCTTACCATATCAAAGGGAACTTCATTACTCAATAATTATTTAACACTAGTGACTTTTGCACACTCCAAACTGAATATTCTATAACACTCACAGGTACAATGAATGATTCCAACTAATAGGGGAGTGTTGTCATTTTTATAGATACAAAGAGTAATGTTAAAACTACTGTCTTTAAGATAGAATTGAATCTTAAAGGGTAAACCTCGTAAATCGAATTACAAGAAGATAAACAATACATCAATGACATGTTTAGTTAATTGGAATGAGGGAACTAATAAGGAATTAGGGAACTTAAGAATAGGGGGAGTAACGAATTGAAATTTGATCAACTACCCCCTATAGTTGATCAATTTCCTCATTTGACGGTATTGGATTACTAATTTTAAGGTGGGATACAAATATTTTTCTATTTCTTGTGTGTTAGTAAATGGGGGTTTGTTTGTATGTGCTTCAAGTTGTTCTCAAAGAATTTTGGGATTTCATTACATCACCAGGTAGTACATATATATATTTTGGTTACATTGGGAGGACAGAAACCCCTTGGGGTTTCGAACCTGGATGTCAAAACAGTGGGAAGGGGGAGGCCACCACTGTGGTACCTGTACATATTCAATCAAGTGGTATCCAGTCTTGAATGGATGGCCCTTGCTTCATTCTTGCACTTGAAATATCGTGCTTCCAACGGGTGGTCACACACCAAGAACCAGGGAATCTGATATATTTTCTCCTTTAATCTAATTTGTTTTCCAGGGGAAGGTCCCATTGCTAACCGCCACTGCTTGGCAGCATCTTCAGATGTTCATCTTTGTGCTAGCTACCGTGCATGCGACTTTCTCTATCCTAACCATTCTTTTTGCAAGGGCAAGGGTAACTTTCTCATATTTATTACCTTTTGCTGTTCTTGTTTGTCTAATTGACTAATTATATATAATGTCATGATTTTCTGTGCTTTCAAATTCTTTACTTTTCTTATTTCTTTTTTATATTTGCCTTTTCATCTTTTCATTATTGAAGTAGATTCGTGAATGGAAACATTGGGAGGACTCTGTCGCAGAAAATGTGTACTATTCAGAAGAAGGTAATATTACATTTTTCGTAAGTTCATATCATTATCAAGTGCCAAGCTTTTCTTTCATCGCCAACTTGTAATTGCTTCATCAGTGCTTTTCCTATTATGTGTGCAGTTCGGAGAAGGCAATCAACACACGCCCATCTTTTTATCCGGGGTCGTGGTGGAAACAATCCAGCTTTTCTAAGTTGGTTGGTGAGTCGTAACATCTTTGGCCATCAAACTTTAAAACTCAACTAAAAGAACCTAAAACACTCTTTAAGTACTTTATCAATCTCATCGCAGGGCAATATGGCAGATGCTTCCTTTTCTTTGTTTTGTTTACCATTTAGTCATATTTCAGTATAGAATTCTTATAGTTTCTGAGACAGTGACAATTGTGGATCATAATATCAAAACCTGATGAAACAAGTAGTTAGAGACCAAAGTATAGTATGCATTGTAAGGAACCTTTCCTGATCGATAATTGATGTATCAAACAGCTGATGAAAAATCCCTTTCTATCCAATGTCTAATAAGCAATGTTGCATATCCAATGTCTTAAAGTGATCCTCCTTTTTTCAGCTGGCATTTTTCAAGCAATTCTTTAGGTCTGTGACAAAAGCAGATTATATGATGGTAAGGCTAGGCTTCATCGATGTAAGTTTTGTTAACTTTTAGATTTTCTATCATACCTTTTATTTAATTCTGACTCTTCTTTCCTCCCTTGCTATACATAATTCCTGTTTCAAGATTTAAGGTAATTCTTCTGTAGGCCCATTTCAGCAGAAATTCAAAGTTTAATTTCTACAATTACATGATCCGTGTCCTTGAAGCAGATTTTAAGAGAGTCGTTGGAATAAGGTTAGTTATAAGTTAAGATTACATCATGCCCTTAATTTTCATTAGTTGCTTCTATTTCGTAGTTAGCTCACTGCCTCACTCTTTGAGGATAAGTCACAAGAGGTTGCATGTTTGAAACAAAAAACAGTGTCTCTGCTAAAATGGGGATAAATCCAAAACTCTGTGACGGCTGGAGCCTCATTGGCAGGGCCGCCCTTACTGCCTTACTCTTTCTCATCCATCACATAAAATTTCATTAAGCACAGGCATAGAAAGTCTATACTTTCAACTAATTTCCTATTTAATTATAAGCCGTTGCATTAATGAAATCTCAAAATGATGTCTATGGAATGTTCCCTCTGTTAATAAATCACACTACTACTTAATCATTTGCAGTTGGTATCTTTGGTTCTATGTGGTCATCTCCTTGTTGCTGAACGTCTGGGGTAAGCTTTTACATTTTGGTTTAAATTCTGGGTTCATAATGACTACACTGTTTTTGTTTGCTCTCAGTAAAATTCAATTAAGCTCTTATAAAGTTACACTGTTGTGCTATCATGTTTTGAATGCACATGAATTTATTGATAAGGAATTTGTACAACTCATTTTCCTTCCATAAGACGCCCGATCTCTGGACCTCAAACAGAGATTGATATTTTAGGGTAGAGGTCTCGAGTTCTGAATCACTTGATGCGTCAATTAAGGCATTTGAAAGTGAGATTGATGTTTTGTTGACAAGAATCAGAAGTTATTGGATTTAGAGTTTAAACATAATCCACCATAAAGATATGCCATAATCTTCATTTGCAATTTTGACCTGCTGCATGAAGATCATTCTCAAAACTTCTGATGTTTGTATGCAGGTTGGCATGCCTATTTCTGGATCTCATTTATTCCCCTCATTGTAAGTGTGTCGAAATTTATAGTTCTGATGCAGAAATGGTTTTGTCTTGATCACATTTTTGGATATTACAACATTTATGACTAGGAATTGCATGTATGAATATCATATATGTGATACGAGCGTTCTTAAAAATCTCAACATCAGTCCTTATTGAGAAAGGGAAGTTAAACCAGTTTTCCCATTGAAAAAACCAGAACAATATTGAGTATGTTGTCATTCCTTGCTATATATATGTAAGTGATTATTGTCTTAGAATTTTTTTAGTTGTTTGGTATGGCCATGTATAATAGAAGCTCCACCATGCATGAGGTTCTTTTCTCTCCATTATCACTTTATGATTATATTTATTTCTTTTAAATGAATGCCTTAGAATTTGCTTCTCTGGTGTGTAATCGTGAATCTCATTCATGGCCAGTGATCCATGAAATTGTGCATTTGTCTCCGCATATCTGCAGACTAAACCAGGGAACCTCTAGGATAGGGTACTCAATATTTATGGTGATTTCTTTCTTACAGCTTTTTCTTGCTGTTGGCACTAAGTTGGAGCATGTAATTATGCAATTGGGTCATGAGGTTGCTGAAAGATGCAATATAATTGAATGGGACTTGGTTGTTCAACCTTCAGATGATCACTTTTGGTTCCAGAGGCCCGATCTGCTTCTCTTTCTGATTCATATAATCTTGTTCCAAAATTCTTTTCAACTGGCATTTTTCTTCTGGACATTGGTACGACTATGACCTAAACATTACCTACTAGTGACTTTTTATCCAGAACAATATGGTTGCGGTACATATTTTTCATAAATGGTGGCTCAATGTGTTGCAGTTTCAATATAAATTTCATTCCTGCATGATGGGGAAAGTTGATTATATCATCCCAAGACTTGTGATCGGGTAAAACCTTGTTCATATATAAATATATAAATAGAATTGCGTACTCACTGGATTATTTTGTTCATATATATTATTTGTGCGTAGTTTCAAAAATCTGATATGTTATTTATTTATTTTTCAATCTTGTTCTTATCCTGAATGCCTATGTAAACAGAGCATTCATTCAGTTCCTCTGCAGTTACAGCACCTTACCATTGTACGCAATTGTCACACAGGTGAGATGCAGGATTATAAAGAATTAATGCAATTGCATTCCCTGTTTGTTATGCTTCCTTTGAAAGATGTTAGACTGAGATGTTTATGGTTACTTGTAATGAAGATGGGAGCTCATGCGAAGCCGGCAATTTTTGACGAAAAAATAGGTCCAGCCCTTGCTAAGTGGGTTCGGGTGGCAGCAAAGCGAAGGGCATTGAGAGAAGCTGCTAGTGGTTCTAGCCAAGTAGATCCCAATCAGGCTTCTGTGGCAGTTCAATTCGCTGAAGTACGAAATAATGAGTCTGCAGGAGAAATTGTGCCTGAATTGCCACCGAGGGATGAATATGAAAGTTTTCATTTTGAGGTACCTTTTGAAACCTCACCCTCGCGCTCAAACCCATAGTGATTGTTAGTAGTAAAACTTCAACAAAATGAAGTTCAATGTAGAATGAAACACTGCCTATAAGCAAGTGGAAGGAAACCTCGAGAAGCTCAATTGTTCTATGTAGTCTTGAACTTTCATCTATACTTTTTTCGTGTAATTAAGTTGATTTTTTATATCGATATCTGCACTGTTTATTAAATATAATCAGAGAAGAGAGACCTTTGTACCTAATTTTTATAGAATATATATGAAGTGATCTGTATATGAATGATGCTTTTGAATAATAAACAAGTGCAGAAATCTATAGCTATCTATATAGCTTATATACGTATGGTGCCTCTGCTTTAGTATAGTTCTATTTAGGACAGAACATTGTCATGCTCTATATATCAGAATGAAAGATGCTTGTTTGCTGGATGAGAAAGTGGCTGCAGGTGGGTGTTCAAATAAAGAGGACTTCACAACGCAGTTGCGTTCCCCTTGGTGATGCTTTAACCGGAGAGGTTAAGAATGTTTTTCATCTCCCTATTTCTCTGGCGCAGTTTAATACTGCTAGCTAGGGATGCAGTGCACAGAATAAGTATTTTGTCACAAAATATGGTAACTTTCTTGTTTGAGTTATGAGATTCTGGTGATTTGGGTCTTCCCTAGGTCATTATTGGCCATTCAGAAAGAAGGCTATTCTAAAGGATTCCAATAAAGGGAACAAACGTGTGCACTTTTAACTTTACTTAATTTCTGGCATGTTGATACAACTTAATCCAATCAACTGTTGTTTTGTTATTTTGGTACTTTGCGTAATGTGTATATTCTTCGGTTTAGTATATCTATTATGAATATCTTCCGTTTTATTTTGGTACAACTATACAGCTCTTTAATATCAAAATAGTCATAGTTAACATTTTTGTTAGATATGCATTCGATTACAAATTAGTACTCTGAACAACTTCAACATTACTTGATGTTCCGAATCCCTGGCGGGACTTTAGAGCAAGGTTTCAAAAGACTAATATCAGATTGCTTAATTCCATAATTGGAAAGTAATCAAAGAGAACATGGATTTAGATTGTCCTAATCACAAGGTTTGTGAACCTAATTGATGAAACATTAGTGTGGGAACCGAATTAATTCATAACCCTAGGTCAAATAATTCCTTCCATTTGGGGATTATTTGACCTAATTGGGAATTATTCAATTTAATTGGGGATTACCCAATTAAATAGAATGTTACCTAATTAGGTTGAGGATTGATTTGATTCCTACGAATATTCTCAATTAAAGGAGGAGTTACCTAATTAAATTAGGTATTGATTTGATTGATTACCACAATTAGGGATTTGATTTATATCCCTAATAAATCAAATCCCTAATTAGCTAGTCAAATCTCGCCAAATTGGGGAGGAATAATTCCCTTCCATCTACGGAATTATTCCTCTGAAACCCTAGCTCCCAAGACCTCTATAAAAGGATGGCCATACACAAGGGTTGAGGTACGTCTAAAATTACTATCAAATCTCTGCAGAAATTATTTCTCACAAACCCTAGCCGCCTCTCTCTCTCTCTCTCTCTCTCTTTTACAACAAGGCTCTGGCCACCCGGTTTTCACCACACATGCATATTCCCGTACCCTATTTTAGCTATCTTTTCTCTATAGATTGATTGAACTGACTTAGGCATCGGAGGGCCTTTGGCCAACACCCCCCGGGTGGTCCTCTCATTTGTTCTATTTTGCAGGGAGAAAGAGAGGCGGAGAAGACGAAGGAATCTGTCAACCGAATATTCCCGTGGGAGGAAATTTGCTCCCACAATTAGTAGTTTCAAAAATGATTGTGGGGAATCAAGACGTGAAAAATAAGTCTTTTATTCTTAAGATTTTCAGCATGAAGGAGAGAGAAGGAAGTGGCTCATCTAATTTCCATGAACCACAGTCCAATCCAGCACTTGACACTCAATCTATAAGTGGCACAGAGCTTCAAATGTATGCTAGTCAATATGTTCAGTCTTTTCAAGTTTTTGTAGCAACATGGAATGTATGAGGGAAATCTCCTCGCACTAGCCTAAATATGGACGATTTTCTTCAGGTTAACAATGAATTATGTTGTGTTTTGGCTCACCATTGATGCGTGGAAGGAAGAAGGAATCCAAGGCGTTGCAAGAAGGAGCAATGGGAAGGAGAAGAAGAAGTCTCGAGGAAGTTGCAGCACTAGGTGACTGGTCACATTGATCAAGCGACCAGTCAGTTCATGGCCGAGAGCAAAGTTCGCAGAGAAAGAAGTCACTGTGCCAAAACGACCGGTTGCTAAGAGGAGCGTAACGGGGAAGTCTTAACGAATTCTTCGGGTAGGAGTTCTACTTCAGTTTGGATTCTAGATTCCGATTGTTCGTTTCATGTGTGTTCTAATATGAAGGAGTTTGATACTATGGGAGTGATTTTAGTCCCACAAGAATATTCGATCGATTGATTCCCCTTCCTTTTTCATCGTCTCTTTCTCCCTGCAAAATAGATTGGAATAAGAGGACTACATCCAGGGGGTGTTGGCCAAAGGCCCTCCAATGCCTAAGTTAGTTCGATTGATTCGTAGAGAAACAATAACTAAAAGGGTACGGAGCTCTCGTGGAGAGAACCGGGTGGCCAGAGTCGTGTGTGGTGATCGGAGCCTTATGTGAGAGAGAAAGAGTTTTGGAGGCTTGGGTTTGTGAGAGGGAATTTCTGCAAAGTTTCAGATAGAATTTTAGACGTACCTCAACCCTTGTGCGTAGCCATCTATTTATAGGAGCCTCTGAGGCTAGGGTTTCAGAAGAATAATTCCACAAATGGAAAGAAATTATTCTTCCCTTATTTGGCGAGGTTGGTGTAATTATGGATTTGATTTAAATCAAATCCTAATTAAGGCAAGAATCAAATAATTCCCCAGATACATATGAAGAAAGGAAGGATAATAAGATTTCATTGAGAGAAAAAACGAGTTGTGAAGTTTTGGGTGTGGGAACAGTGAAGATAAAGATGCATGATGGTGTTGTTAGGAGCCTTAGTGAGGTGAGACATGTACCAGAACTAAGAAGGAATCTTATTTCCCTTGGCACTCTAAATAGATAAGGGTATTCGTACAAGGCCAAAGAAGGGAAACTCTTAGTCACACAAGGTTCGATGGTGATTATGAGGGGGGAGATTCAACCTAACAACGTTTATCAAAGCTTTAGGGGGGTACAATAGCAGGTGGAACAAAAAATTCTACCACGGAGGCGCTTTGTACCAAATAAAAGCGGGCAAGGGACCTTACTGTCAAGGAGCTGGTGCAACGGAATGAAGCTACGAGTTCACTCAAGACTAGTTGGGCATGAAAGGTTAATTAGGGTTGTGTGATTAAAAGTTCATCATCAAGGGTGCTTGATTTCAAAGATGTAGAAGTGGCAGAGTCGGAGGACAAGGTCCACAAGGGTAAAGTTAAGACAAGGGATGATGGGGAGAATGTTGTTAGGTCGGTGGCAACCGAAAAGTTACTTCTTACCAAGATGGTCATGGAAGGAACTCCAAGGCGGATGGAGCTTGACACAAAGGTTGAAGAAGATAAGTATCAACAACAAACTCAAAAAGAGGTTCTACTTGAGGTGGAGCCTTCATCACAAGCAAGGTTCATGGCTTAGGAATTCACCAACCCGTCCCCAAGTTTTGGATTTATGGACAAAAAAGATTCAATTATGTTTCGAAGTGCTTGGGGAGCATGAAGCAGGAAGGTTTGATGGGTGCTTTGATGAACAATTGTTCATAGGTGATTGATGGTTCGCCAAGGTGAAGATTGTTGTGTTTTGGCTCACCATTGATGCGTGGAAGGAAGAAGGAATCCAAGGCGTTGCAAGAAGGAGCAACAGGAAGGAAAAGAAGAAATCGAGAGGAAGCTATATCACTAGGTGACCGGTTGCATTGATTAAGCGACCAGTCGGTTCGTGGCCAAGAGCAACGTTCGCGAAGAAAGAAGTCACTGTGCCAAAATGACCGGTTGCGCCGTGTTTTTCCAGTTGACGCATTTTGGGCTTTCAGTGGGTTTTAGGCAAGTTTTTGTCTAGTTTGACTAGGTTTTAAGTCTTTTACTCCTAATATAAGTGTACTAAAGTACTATGGTCTATAAATAGGCAATTTAGTGCTAGGGTTTCAGAAGAATAAGAAGAGAGGAGAATTCAAGAGTGAATTTTCAAGGGAGAAACACAAGACATAATTCAAGGGTGAATTCTTGAGTGTTTACAAGGGCATCAAAGGATTTGAGAAAATGTGAGAGAAAAGAGAGCTAGGTTCTTGTGAGAGCTAAAGGGATTCTTGATTGTAACCAAAGTTGTTCTTAAATATTAGTGAATTTCTCAGGTAGATCACCAAGAGGACATAGGCACAAGGCCAAACCTCTATAAATCTTTGTGTTCTTGTGTGTGTTTATTTTCTCTCTTTGATGTATGTGTTTTATTATCAAGGGGTTTGTGTGTGTGCCATCACAAAGTCCATCAACGCCAAGGTCTTGGAGTGTTTCCGCACAACAAAGCAGATATATATGTCTTGGGTTTTCAAAAAATTGTCTATTTAAATGCTAAAAATGTGCTAGTTCCACAAGATAAAGAACTTGCAACAAAATGGCTTGCTTTAATCAATCAGTCCCAGAATAAAATCACCAAACAAGTCTTCAAAAATTAGAGGCAATGGTTCACTATTTTCCTTGAAGCTTTCCACTAAAAAGTTCACTAAGACTTTAAGAACAAAGAGCAAAATGAGGTTGAAGAGTTGCACCTTAAGTTTTGAACCAGATGAAAATGGATCAAATGTTTTTGATTGTACCATTTGGGTGAGTAAGTAGTATATACAATTTGTTAGCCACTTAAGAATCTCTTGCATGAGTTGTGGGATTATGGGATGCCTTGGAAATAAGGGTTGTATTTCTTTAAGTTTTTATTCCATAAGACAAACTTTTGCTTTGTATGCAGTCACTTGGCCATCTTGTTAGAAAGAGAGGGACGAGCTCAGGAGAAATTTGGATGTGTTAGAGATATATAAGAGCACTCAATTTCCTAAGATTTTCAAAACAACTCATCGCATGATGTGGAATAAAATTCTAGGACATGCTATGGTCATATGGTTAGGGGACTTAAATTACAACATTGTTTTGAGGTATTCCGAAACCCGAAAGCTTTTGGAAACAATGACTGGGATGAACTTCTTAACAAACACCAACACAAGATTATTGCGCCGTGTTTTTCCAGTTGACGCATTTTGGGCTTTCAGTGGGTTTTAGGCAAGTTTTTGTCTAGTTTGACTAGGTTTTAAGTCTTTTACTCCTAATATAAGTGTACTAAAGTACTATGGTCTATAAATAGGCAATTTAGTGCTAGGGTTTCAGAAGAATAAGAAGAGAGGAGAATTCAAGAGTGAATTTTCAAGGGAGAAAAACAAGAAATAATTCAAGGGTGAATTCTTGAGTGTTTACAAGGGCATCAAAGGATTTGAGAAAATGTGAGAGAAAAGAGAGCTAGGTTCTTGTGAGAGCTAAAGGGATTCTTGATTGTAACCAAAGTTGTTCTTAAATATTAGTGAATTTCTCAGGTAGATCACCAAGAGGACATAGGCACAAGGCCAAACCTCTATAAATCTTTGTGTTCTTGTGTGTGTTTATTTTCTCTCTTTGATGTATGTGTTTTATTATCAAGGGGTTTGTGTGTGTGCCATCACAAAGTCCATCAACGCCAAGGTCTTGGAGTGTTTCCGCACAACAAAGCAGATATATATGTCTTGGGTTTTCAAAAAATTGTCTATTTAAATGCTAAAAATGTGCTAGTTCCACAAGATAAAGAACTTGCAACAAAATGGCTTGCTTTAATCAATCAGTCCCAGAATAAAATCACCAAACAAGTCTTCAAAAATTAGAGGCAATGGTTCACTATTTTCCTTGAAGCTTTCCACTAAAAAGTTCACTAAGACTTTAAGAACAAAGAGCAAAATGAGGTTGAAGAGTTGCACCTTAAGTTTTGAACCAGATGAAAATGGATCAAATGTTTTTGATTGTACCATTTGGGTGAGTAAGTAGTATATACAATTTGTTAGCCACTTAAGAATCTCTTGCATGAGTTGTGGGATTATGGGATGCCTTGGAAATAAGGGTTGTATTTCTTTAAGTTTTTATTCCATAAGACAAACTTTTGCTTTGTATGCAGTCACTTGGCCATCTTGTTAGAAAGAGAGGGACGAGCTCAGGAGAAATTTGGATGTGTTAGAGATATATAAGAGCACTCAATTTCCTAAGATTTTCAAAACAACTCATCGCATGATGTGGAATAAAATTCTAGGACATGCTATGGTCATATGGTTAGGGGACTTAAATTACAACATTGTTTTGAGGTATTCCGAAACCCGAAAGCTTTTGGAAACAATGACTGGGATGAACTTCTTAACAAACACCAACACAAGATTAAAAGATAAGCATAATGAGTATTCAATGGACGGAAATAGGGAATAATCTACTTTGCACTTATGTACAAATATTTTAACAAAAAAGACATGTACTTTGGAGAGATAAAAACATCCAAAAAGAACAAAGGAAACCCATCTTGGTGTGATAAAATACTATGGCATGGAAATGAGATTAACAACTTTCTTACACACGCGGCGAGTCCTGATTTTCTGACCACGAACAAGTTTATGCAACATTTGTTGTGAATGTTATCAATGAGAATGAATTGAAGAATGAACTACCTAGCCCTAATATAAATATTAAATTTGAAGAGTTTTTAGAGCATTTCAAAAGGAGAAACTGAATCTTATGTGGCACTTTTAATAGGTTCTAAAGTGCTAACTATCACCCTCGAGTTAAAGAAATACCCAGTTTTACTAATTAGATGAGATGAAGTACATTCCATGATGCATAACTCTTTGTATTACAAATGTGTAAATGGTTTTCCAACAAGTGGTACATTAGGTCCCCTGTTCGAAATGTCAGATAAACGTATCCGTTAGAAAAATAGTCTATCTGTTGACTCCGACATGTATTGGAGCGTACAAATGCCTATGCTTGACTTTTACTTCACATAATAAGATTGCAATATTTTCCCCATATCTTCATAAGTTAACAAAAGAAAAAAAAAAGGTTTGTATATATTCTTGTCTTGTGAGACAGTTGCAATTCTTTCGCTCATATTGTATCTAGCCTCGTATATGCTACGGGGTATGCGACTAAATTGGTGTATTCGTGCTTGCAAAACACACCATGTTTTTTTGTAGCAACATGGAATGTAGGAGGGAAATCTCCTCGTACTTGCTTAAATATGGACGATTTTCTTTAGGTTGACAATGAATAAGACGTATATGTCTTAGGTTTTCAGGAAATTATCTATTTAAATGCTGGAAATGTGCTAGTTCCACAAGATAATGAACTTGCAACAAAACGGTTGGCTTTAATCAATCAGTTCTTGAACAAATCACCACACGTCTTCAAGGAGCAAAGCCGATGGTTCACTATTTTCCTCAAAGGTTTCCCCTAAAAAGTTTAATAAGACTTTAATAATAAAGAGCAAAATGAGGTTGAAGAGTTGCAGCTGCAATTTTGAATCAGATGAAAATGGATCAAATGTTTTGATATATCGAAAATTTTAATGGCGTCTACTATGAACCATTTTAAGTACAACCTTATAGCTAGTAAGCAAATGGTGCAAATTTTTGTTACCATTTGGGCGAGGAAGTAGTATATACAATTTGTTAGCCACTTAAGAATCTCTTGCATAAGTCGTGGGATTATGGGATGCCATGGAAACAAGGATTGTATTTCTTTAAGTTTTTATTCCATAAGACAAACTTTTGCTTTGTATACAGTCACTTGGCATTTGGGTAGAGAGAGGGGGACGAGCTTGGGATAAATTTGGATGTGTTAGAGATATTTAAGAGCACTCAATTTCCTAAGATTTTCAAAACAACTCATCGCATGATGTGGAATAAAATTATAGGGCATGATATGGTCATATGGTTAGGGGACTTAAATTACAACATTGCTTTGAGCTATTCTGAAACCCGAAAGCTTTTAGAAACAATGACTGGACACTACTAGAAATTTGGGCAATAGGGACCCTTTTTTAGAGACTGATAGACAAAGAGTCCCTAAAAACAGCTATTTGGCACGAAATTTTATTAAACCGTTCCTATAAACATCAAGAGACACAAAACCATTCCTATTGCAATATTAGAGACACAAAACAGTCCCTATTGTTATTAGCATCTGTATTTTAAATTAATGGACATCAATAATGCCGTATATGGGAAAATGAATGTTCCCATTAGGCACGGATATAAAAAAACAGTGACAAAATTATATATATACTAAAACTGAATCCCGAGCACTGTTTCTAGACTGTTCATTGGCAATAGTGAAATGACGTTTGTGTCCCTCTCTTTTTACTGTTTTGCACACTCATTTTTCCCATCAGCACAGTGAAATTACGGTTTTGTCTTTCTCTCCTTCGATGCCTACATCTGGAATGTTTGACGTTTTTGCAGAACCATCTGCCCAAGCCTTCAGTTTTCGTTTCCATCGTTCACCCCCTTCGTTGCCTTCTTCTTTCCATCCGCTTCCATTGTTCACCTGTTTCCTTGCCTTCTTCTCTTTTGATTCGAAAATCGATCTCTATCTAAAAGCTGTGCGCAAGGGTAACGCCGCTGTCGGCATACGTGGCACCGACATCATCGTTCTCGGGGTCAAAAAGAAGTCCACTACCAAGCTCCAGGACTCCAGGTCCATCTCTCTCTCTCAAACAATGTTCCAGGTCCATCTCTCTCTCTCAAACAATGTTTTTCTGTGCTTTGATCTAACAGATCGAAAATGAGGTTGGGTTTAGGGTTAGGGTGCAAGAAAAAAACAGAGTAATTAATTTTGATGATTCAGAAAAAATAGAGTAATTAATTTTGTATCTTATATTTTGATTTGTATTTGTGACTATTTGATTACGCAAGCATACTTACTAACCATTTGTTTGTTTGTCCTTGAATTGCGAATCGTCAAGTGATTTGAAGGGCCTGTTTGGAATTGAAAGGAAAATTAAGCAAATTGAGTCATTATTATGCTTGGATTCAACAGGTGTTTTTCTCTCATTTCCCCACATTTTTTTTCCCTTTTTCAATCTTTTTGATTCTTATTATTGGATGGGTGGGTGAGTAATGTTGGGTTCAGATTGTACATAATGTGTTTATTGATTTTGTAACGGTGGATTTGATTTGGAAAGGAAAGAGAGCATCTTTGTCAACAGTAGACAGTCTATGTGTTCTTTTCTTACTATGATGACTTCTAATGATGTTGATGACTGATGGAGAGGGAAAAACAGAGGAGAATATTGTGTGTATAGAGTTGGTTTTTTCATTGAAATTATGATTTGGATATGTGGTAGGATTGATTTTTGATTGAATTGAATAACTGCGTATGTGTTCTATTAAAAATTTCATTATGGTTATGAACCAGACATCTTCAAACTTTAGTAATTTTTTTTAAAGAAAATTTATGAATTTAATTCTTATATACTATCATGGCTGAATGTTGAGAATAGTATCTGTATAGAGTACTTTTTCCCATTGAAATTATGATTTCGATATGTGGTAAGATTGATTTTTGATTGAATTGATGAACTGAGTATGTGTACTATCATGGCTAAATGTTAAACGATTTACTCTGTTTCATACATTGGGATTGCCCGTTTTATCATATAGTTGTGAAATGTTAAATGTAAGTTATAGCCTCCTTCCCCAATCTTTTATAACTCATTGAGAAATCATTTGTTGCAGTTTCAATCTCCTCAATTGTGTATTTCCTGTACCTGAGGTCATATGCGTTTGATTCTAGCGCCGTCTTCCTGTGTTCAGCTTCTCTAAGGGCTTTCAATTCTACATTTCTCCTTTTTTGTGTTTCCAATTCAGCAATCCTTTGAGCTGCTTCTGCTGCCTCCATGGCAGCCCTACACTTTGCTTTCTCCTTCCCTACAAGTGACAATGCAGCTTCCTCAACTATTTGTACCTCTTCTAATCTCAGTTCTTCTTCCAATTTCCGTCGGTTGACTTCCTTTGCCTGTGATGATATGTCAATAAAATTTGAATTTTTTTTTAAATATGTACATATTATATATCAACAAATAATTGTTATCACTACTCACAATTCAGTTTACCTAAAATTTGGGAGTCTTGCACTCTAGATAGGAAATGCGGGTATCTATATGGTCTTGCACACTGTTAGAATCCTGAAATTTAAGTATTTGCTTCAAGTTGGTTGGTTGGTTGTATTTTGAGGCTATGTAATTATGTGGTTGTTGTACTTCATTCTAATTACTATTTATTTCTTTTTTCCAGTATGAATCACAGTTAGGCAGTCATCAAATTGCTTCAGGTATGACTCATGAAAATTAAAAACTATTGTTATATTTGCACTTGCACAATTTGTTTGCCTTGTTTGTCACTTTCTGGAGTGGCTTGATTGATGATTTCACTGGTTAGCAGGTAAAAAGAGGGCTCACTCTGTAGGGAATGCAGAGAAGGGAAAGGATAGGAGAATGCAATATCATTACGGAGTAAGAAAGATCATTCATTTGCAAGTAATTTCCTCTGTAATCAAAGTTGGAATTATAAATTTCTCGTAGTTTCTCGTTATTGTAAGTGTCCCAGAAATGTAGCACAAGTAATCGCTAATGTATGAAATTTGTGTTTCAATTCTTTTATTTGTATAAATCACTTGCTCAGGAGTGGAAAACGGCGTCTATGCACGAGACAAACGGCGTCAATTTTTATTTTTTTTCTACTATAGAAGTTAGTAGGCACTGATCTTCAGTGCCTAGGGAATGCATTAGGCACGGATGTATTTCATTAATAGAATACTTTAACGTGTATGGGGCATTACAAAAATATGGGACCCATTGCAACAATTAGGCACGGAGATTTATAATCAGTGATATAATATCAATAGAGGACCCCTTTAAAAGACACTGATATACATCAGTCCCTAATACTATAATAGGCACTGTTTTCAGTCCCTAACGAAGGTAAAAGAGACTGATAACCCTCAGTCTCTTTTGAGCCTTTTTTTAGGAGTGGGAATGAACTTATTAACAAACACCAACACAAGATGAAAAGATAAGCATAATGAGTATTCAATATATGGAAATAGGAAAAAATCTACTTTGCATCTATGTACAAATATTTTAATAACAAAAACATGTACTTTGGAGAGATGAAAACTTCCAAAAGGAGTAGAGGAAACCCATCTTGGTGTGATAGAATACTATGGCATGAAAATGAGATTAATAACTTTCTTACACACGCGGAGAGTCCCAATTGTCTGATCACGAACAAGTTTATGCAACATTTATTGTGGATGTTGTCAATGAGAATGAATTGAAAAATGAGCTACGTACCTAGCCCTAATGTAAATATTAAATTTGAATAGTTTTTAGAGCATTTCAAAAGGAGAAACTGAATCCTATGTGGCACTTTTAATAGGTTCTAAAGTGCTAACTATCGCCGCCAGGTTGAAAAAATACCCAATTTTGCTAATTAGATGAGATGAAGTACATTTCATGATGCATAACTCTTTGTATTACAAAGGTGTAAATGGTTCTCCAACAAGTGGTACATTAGGTCCTATGTCTGAAATGACGAATAAACGTATCTGATAGTCAAATAGTCTATTTGTTGACTCCAACATATATTGAAGCGTACAAATGCCTATGCTTGACTTTTACTTTATACAATAACATTGCAATCTTTTTTCCATATCTTTACAAGTTAACAAAAGAACAAAATAGTTTATACATATTCTTGTATTGTGAGACAGTTGCAATTCTTTCTCTTATTTTGTATCAAACCGCATATATGCTACGGCGTACGCGACTAAATTGGAGTATTCGTGCTTGCAGAACACACCCTTTTTTTTTTAGTAGCAAC
Organism: Prunus avium; assembly: GCF_002207925.1. The sequence continues at coordinate 57,453 of NW_018923407.1, forward strand.
ATGGAATGTAGGAGGGAAATCTCCTCGTACTTACCTAAATATGGACGATTTTCTTCAGGTTAACAATGAATAAGACATATATGTCTTGGGTTTTCAAGAAATTATCTATTTAAATGCGGGAAATATGCTAGTTCCACAAGATAATGAACTTGCAACAAAATGACTTGCTTTAATCAATTAGTCTTTGAACAAATCTCCAGACAGTTTTTCAAGAAGCAAAGCCGATGGTTCACTATTTTCCTTAAAGCTTTTCTCTAAAAATTTCACTAAAACTTTAAGAACAAAGAGTGAAATGAGGTTAAAGAGTTGCAACTGCAATTTTGAACCAGATGAAAGTGGATCAAATGTTTTTTATACATCGAAAATTTTAATGGTGTTCACTAGCAACCATTTTAAGTACAACCTTATAGCTAGTAAGGAAATGGTGCGAATTTTTGTTACTATTTGAGCGAGGAAGTAATATATACAATTTGTTAGCCACTTAAAAATCTCTTGCGTAAGTGGTGGGATCA
>NW_018923414.1:0-12506 GCF_002207925.1 Prunus avium
GCATGCTGAACAACTCTTGCGATGTACAAAGGACTATGATTGTTCTCATAGAAGGAATTCTTTGACAGTTTGGTGTGCTCTTCTGCAGGGTCTCTTATGTTGGTTTTTTTAGTAGTGTGGTAGTTGATTCTGTGTATTGTAATGGTCTTTGTTTGATTTTGTTTTGGACTCTTTTGTTAGTCCATGGCATGTGTGGTACTCTTTCCTACCCTTGGATTTTTCCCACGTGATTTTCTTATGAATGTTTCAACGAGGGCACTATTCTCATGTTGATCTTTGTATGAAACTATTGGATTATGAATGAAATCCCATCTTCTCTATAAAAATTTAAAAAAAAAAAAATTGAATGAAAATTATCAAGCTTTTCTGCCATCAACCCTAATATGCCTAAAATTCTTCAGTTTGGGGCGGGGCCTAATTGTATAACTAAATATTTTCTACTACTTTGCTTATAAACCTTCAAAATAAATTATTTTTTTAAAGAAAAACCCCCAAAGACTTTTACAACAAACCGTCATATGAGATTTTTCTTAATTATTGTGGGAATTGGATGTGAGAATGTGAAGGTAAAGAGTCCCACATTGGAAAGTTAGAAAACCTTTCAAGGGCTTATAAGGAGTTGGGCTACTCCCCCCATTGCCAATTGGTTTTGGGGTGGAACCTCAACTTCCTTCATGGTATCAGAGCAGGTTAGCCCACGTGTGAAAGCCCAACGGCCACACGTGCTCCACGTCACCCAATATGAGTTGTCCACGTGATAGGCTTGAAAATTCACCACATGTGCGGGGGCGTGTGAGAATGTGAAGGTAAAGAGTCCCACATTGGAAAGTTAGAAAACCTTGCAAGGGCTTATAAGGAGTTGGGCTACTCCCCCCATTGCCAATTGGTTTTGGGGTGGAACCTCAACTTCCTTCATGGTATCAGAGCAGGTTAGCCCACGTGTGAAAGCCCAACGGCCACACGTGCTCCACGTCACCCAATATGAGTTGTCCACGTGATAGGCTTGAAAATTCACCACATGTGCGGGGGCGTGTGAGAATGTGAAGGTAAAGAGTCCCACATTGGAAAGTTAGAAAACCTTGCAAGGGCTTATAAGGAGTTGGGCTACTCCCCCCATTGCCAATTGGTTTTGGGGTGGAACCTCAACTTCCTTCATAATAATGCTTTTTGTACCACATTTATTGACCATATTAAAGACCACCTCTTTAATAGAGGTGGGCCACACCAGTGTATGTGGGACCGATTTGTATTAGAGAGGTGGTCAACAATATGATTAGTAAATGTGGTCCAAATAGCAACACCCTTATAATAATTGTAATATTATTTGTATTGATAGCCTAACAGACTTGTATTAATAGTCTAGGTTGTTATTTATCATAAGTAGGCTTGTGCAAAAGTCCACTCTAGCTTGTATGTGTTGAATGAAAATCAACAACAAAAACTAACGTGTTGGGTCTGTTCGGTTCATTTTTATACATGATTTTTCATGTTATTCACCCACTATTTTGAGTTAGTTCTTGACATTTTATAGCTTTTTACTTCCTTTGAAAATCAACAACAAAAACTAACGTGTTGGGTCCCCTCAAAAAGAGAGCAAGAGGAAAAACCCTAGGGTTAGGTTTTCTAGCAGCCATCCCCTTTTGGGGTTGGCGGCCTCCTTCTTCCCCCCTTCCTTTTTCCTTCCCTCACCTCTTGTTTTACCCCACTCTCCTTTTACTCACCCCTCTCCCTTTTTGCTTTGTTTGGTTTTTTTTTTTTTTGTTCTTTTGTTTTGCAGGTTGGAGTCTACAGATTTATTGTGGTGTTTCTTTCTGTCTTCCGACTCTTTGCATACTCAACAACTCTTGTGACGTCCAATGAACTATGGTTTTTCTCATAGGAGGTTTTTTTTTATAGTTTTGGGAAGCGTTGATGTGCTCCTTGAGAGTTTCTCTTCTTTGTTTTGCTCGTTGCGATTCTTCTCCTATTGTTGACTCTTTGCATCCTGATTAATTCCTGCGATGTACAAAGGACTATGATTGTCATCATAAGAGGTTTTCTTTGACAGGTTTTGGGATGAGTTAGTGTGCTTTTGTGGGGTCCTTCTTTGTTGCCTCCTTTGTGTTCTTTTCTTAGTGTCTTCTCGTATCTCTAACCCTTAGCATGCTGAACAACTCTTGCGATGTACAAAGGACTATGATTGTTCTCATAGAAGGAATTCTTTGACAGTTTGGTGTGCTCTTCTGCAGGGTCTCTTATGTTGGTTTTTTTAGTAGTGTGGTAGTTGATTCTGTGTATTGTAATGGTCTTTGTTTGATTTTGTTTTGGATATTTTTGTTAGTCCATGGCATGTGTGGTACTCTTTCCTACCTTTAGATTTTTCCCACGTGATTTTCTTATGAATGTTTCAACGAGGCCACTGTTCTCATGTTGATCTTTGTATGAAACTATTGGATTATGAATGAAATCCCTTCTTCTCTATAAAAATAAAAAATAAAATAAAAAATTGAATGAAAATTATCAAGCTTTTCTGCCATCAACCCTAATATGCCTAAAATTCTTCAGTTTGGGGCGGGGCCTAATTGTATAACTAAATATTTTCTACTACTTTGCTTATAAACCTTCAAAATAAATTATTTTTTTAAAGAAAAACCCCCAAAGACTTTTACAACAAACCGTCATATGAGATTTTTCTTAATTATTGTGGGAATTGGAAACTCTCCTAATAAAAATAGGCTTATTTACTGTTTCACCTCCTAGAACTCGAGCTCACTCTCACTTAACCACCCATAACTCAGATTTCCTCACTTTATCCTATAAATCCCTAAAAATTGTTGAAATTTTCTCACTTTACCATTTCCGTCCATAAATCCATTAAGTGTGCTGAGGTGGCATGGACATTCTAGTAATTTTAGCCCCTATATCTTCTCTCTTCTCTCTGCCTCTCTCTCTCTCACTCACTCCCATCGCACCCCACCCCCTATCTCTTTTCTCTCTGCCTCTCTCTTCTCTCACATCCCCTCCCCATACCCAATCCCCAGCGCACCTACATCATAACCTACCCCTCCGCCTCTCTCTTCTCTCCCTTCCCTAACCCCCATCGCACCCCACCCCCTCCCATATTCTTTCTTCTCTGTGCCTCTTTCTCTTACTCTCACTCTCTCTGCGGAGAGAAGATGGGGAGTGGCTGTCGAGGAGATTTTTTAAAAAAATTTCAAGTGGTAGTGGTTTGGGTGTGTTGAGTAATTTCATGGAGGGTTAGGTCTAGGGTGAGGGTTGGGTTTGGCGAGGGGAGGGGAGAGAAGAAAAAGGCAGAGGGAGAGAGAGAGAGAGAGAAGAGAGAGAAGATAAGAAGCTAAAGTAACATTTGAGATGGAATGGGAGAATGGGGGGTAAAGTGAGGAAATTTGAGTTTCGGGTGGTTAAGTGAGAGCGAACTCGAGTTCTAAGGGGTGAAACAGTAAATAAGCCATATAAATATCACTACATTTTTTTATATACAAGTTATAGTCTAAAATACTCTAAAATAATCTAATTTATGAGGAGGGGAATTTAAACTTGGGTGCAAAAGTGCATACTCGCTGTCATGGCCAACTGGCCTAATCGACATATGCAAAATATCACTATACTTAGGAGTCATTCTATAGTGGGGGCCTTATATATGGCCCTTAGGTGAGGTCATATATCTTAACCGTTGAATCAAGCTAACCAATTTGATCCAACATCTAACCAATTTGATCCAACGGTTAAGAGATAGAGCCTCACCTAAGGGCCATAAATAAGGCTCTCACTATAGAATTCTTGCTATATTTATTTATCTAGCTGGGTCTAAAAAGAACTCATAAAACAAACGAGTCAACCCAAATTAGAAGTTAGATCCATAACATCAGTCAAGCTAGTTGTTGTTATTATAATAAAAAAAATGGAGCTGACTGGCTTATCACAGACATTTTTACAATTTATTTATTTATTTTGGTATTAGTAATGTTATTCTTACCACATTTGTATACCACATTCTCATATCACCTTATGTGGCACATGAAGTGGACAATCATATCAATTAAAAAGTGTCAATAAATCATAAAAGAAAAGAAAATGTTAAATTAATTTTAATTGATGTGGTTGTCCACCTCATCTGCCACATAAGTTGGTACGAGAATGTGATATACAAATATGATAAGAGTAGCATTATTTTTTCAGTGTATACAATTTTTGCAATTTCTAATTCGGTCGTTTTAAAAAAAAAAAACAAAAACTATGGCTAATTTGGATAATAAATGTGATTGAAGATTTGCCATTTTCTGGTACACTTCCTTTTAATGCATTATGCAACGACAAATGGTTGACTAAAACAAAAACATTGCCAATAAATGTATTCCACTACAGAATCAATAAACCATAAATTCTGGTAATCATCAATCATCAATAAAGTAAATTAATTTTCCAACAACTAAACATAGAATAGAATATGCATTTAATTAATTAAAAATAAATCATTGCCATAATATTTGGAGCTCATCTAGTTTCACGTTTTATAAATCAACGCTTCTATAATCATTGCCATAATGTTGAACTTTCGTAGGGTTGCTTGCTTATGTACGGAAAATGCCCATCAGAGTCTCAGACCATCTTATTTTATTTTTCAAAAAATAATTCAAACTTGAAATTCCTTTTCATATTCCAATAAAACATTAATAAATACACATTATACAACATCTGCTAAAACATCTGTATTTCCTTGCTAAGGCAACATCCCTGCCATTCTATATCATTTTGCATCGGTTTGTTCTTCAGCAGAGTTTTGTCAAAATTCAAAACCTAAAAAAAGACATCACTGATATAGTTGATGTAAGAAAAAACAAATTCACAAGTCAATACAGAAGATCTAATGGATGTAAGTTTTGAGCCGAAAAAAGCTTCGTAAAATCCATGTAGACGATAAGAAGAACAAAAAACTACTACTCTTCTCTTCTTTAAACATCAACAAAAAAGCTGGGGGTGGAACTAAAGTGATTGCGGAGTGGAGGGAGATGAGAAAGAGTGGCTTGGCAGGGGGTTAGAAGATAAGATGGCTTTGGAAGATGAAAACATACTGGGAAATAAATATTTTATTGAAAAGTAAGATACGTATTGGAAGTCAAATATTTATATATTACAATTCTAATATTTTTATTATTTGGTAAAAATCTTCCTCAATAATGGTAAGGAGCAATTAAAGTCATTGACCAATCCTCTAATGTCACGAAAATCAGTTTTGTAACTTAAAAAACATGACTACTGCACCTTCTTTTTCTTTTTTTTTTAGTGAGATGCAATTCTACCTTCAACATGGAAAATTTGGAAAATTTGATTGATTAGAAGAAGTATTTCGGTTAAGGTTGACGAAAGAAAGAAACAAGAACAAAAAAGAGAGGAAAGAATTTGAATTCTCAATTGATTGATTGATTGATTGATTTTTTTCTTTCTTTCTACTTTTCGTTGTTTTGATCACATGCATCCATGCACTATACACATTATATATATAGCTCCCATTCCACCAACATTTCACTGTGATCTGAGTTTTTGCTAGAGCTCCAAAGCCTTGCCTTTCTTTCTCTCTCGATCTAAACCCTAAACCCATTAGAAATGGAGGTCCCGCTTACCGCTACCGTTTTGGTCCTAACTCTTTGGCTAATTGCTTTACATAACAGCTCATGTAGTGCTAGAAGAGTCGTGCCAAATGATTTCGATTTGTTTGATTATGGTGCTGTTCATCACAACACTCAAACTTATGATGAGGGTTTTTCTCAAGTATATTTACACTATTTCTTCATCCTCTTTTATTTATTTATTATTTTTGTTTTGCTTTTTTTTTTCCCCATTGATCTAATTTGCATTTCTTTTTAATTTTATGTTTGTGCAACTAAAAGGAGGTCTTCCCAGAAGGATGGGAGACTGGAGCAACAACAAGAGATTCATTCAATAGTGTGAATGCCCAAACTGAAGAATATGATCCACAAGTACACAGTTCTACTTTTTTTTTTTCTCTCTCTCTCTCTCTCTCTCTCTCATTTTTTCCCATTGAATTTTCTTTCTCTAATGAATTTTTTTCTTCTTGATTGTGCAACTGAAAGCAGGCCTTCCTGGAAGCATGGGAAGCAAAAACAAATACTTTCAATGTGGTAGATTATGGTGCTGTTGGGAATGGCCAAGTAGATGATACAAAGGCCTTCCTCAAGGCATGGGGAGCTATGTGTGCATCATCAACTCAAGGCACCCTTACCCTGCTGGTACCAAAGGGAAAAAGATTCTTGTTAAATGCTGTGGCGTTTGAAGGGCCTTGCAGGGCTAGCAAAGTAAATTTCCAGGTAAACAAATGTCGATAATTCACATTAACTGTCCATAATTCACATTAACTAAAAAAACTAAAAAAATAATTGATGCCTATATTGCAGATACAAGGGAGTATTGTTGCACCGAATAACATTGGTTCATGGACAAACAAGGAGATGTGGATTCATTTTTCGAATGTACAAGGTCTATCGGTCAATGGAGGAGGTCGAATTGATGGAAACGGCGCTGTTTGGTGGAAAGCTTGCGGTAGCAAGGGCTGCCAGAGACCAACTGTATGTCAATGATCCGAACCGTAAATTATTTTATTGTCAACTAAAATTGAAGTTGAAACTGTTACTTAGGATGAGTATTTATTAATTAATGCATGGTGGTGCAGTCTCTTCATTTCAACAAATGTCATGGCTTCCAATTGAGTCGTCTGGCAATTTTTAATAGCCCTAAAAATCATATAAGCATTTGTAGCTGCAATGACTCCCGAGTTTTCGGTCTCTTAATTTGGGCTCCTAAAGACAGTCCAAACACAGATGGAATTGATATTTCCGAATCAACCCGAGTCACAATTCAATCTTCTCATATAGCAACTGGTAATTATATATGGTAAACCTTTTCTTAATTAATTTTAATTTATGATGGTATTGGTGTAAATTATTATTTAATCAAATTCGTTCACTATTTGTTTTGCTATATATATATATATAGGTGATGATTGTATTGCCATCAATAGCGGTTCATCTTATATCAAGATTAGGGACATTAAATGCGGACCAGGCCATGGTATTAGGTAATCATTCATTCATTTTAATTACATGAAAATGGCTTAGTTATTAATTAATTAATTAATTAACTGATTTGTATGTGTGTGTATATATGTATGTAGTATTGGAAGTCTAGGTCAACATGGAGAATACAGTCAAGTGGAAGAGGTGCAAGTGAGCAATTGCAGCTTCAAGGGGACAACAAATGGAGTGAGAATCAAGACATGGGAAGTAAGTGAGACATGCGTATCAAATTGAATTGAATGCGAGAGTAACTTAATTGATTTTGTAACTAATGTGATTTTTGTACGAATTGAATGAAGGGCGGTTCGGGATATGCTAGGAAGATCACTTTCGAGGGGATCACATTTGAAGACACCAAAAATCCTATCATAATAGACCAGCACTATTTCGCTAAACCTACTTCAGCAATGGACATAAGCAAGGTGAAATAAAATAACATAATAAATTGATTCTCTAAATAGAGCAATGTGATATGATTTGTAACTAATTAGAGTGATTATAATTGTGTAATTTGGATTGTGCAGTCGGTACAAGTTAGCGACGTGACATACCGAAATATAAACGGAACTTGCACTGATGAGAAAGCCATAACTTTGGCCTGCGCAGGGGGCGGATGCACAAACATTGTGATAGACAACGTGAGCATAAAATCGGATCTTCCAAACAAGAGGTCTTATGCTTACTGCGACAATGCCCATGGCACCTCATCCTTCTCTATGCCTTCTGTCCCATGCCTTTCGCATTGAAATAGCTTCTATATCCCTAGCCTTAGCCCTAGCCCTAGCCCTAGCCCTAGCCCTAGCCTTAGCCCTAACCTAGTAGCTGGTGGCTTCTATGTTTATTTTGGTTTTTCTTTTTCCTTTTTAGTTTGCTGATGTAACAATAAATTAATTACCATTAATTAATAAGAATGGAATCATTTATGTTTTGGTATCTCCTCCAATCAATATATAGTTCACAGATTTCTTCGGTGTCAAATTACTTCCCATTTATTTATTTTAAATATATATTTTCTTTACAGAGCTCAAAAAGGAAAAAAAAAAAAAAAACATTACAGCGTTCTTGCCTGAATCGCTATGAGTTTTCAATTACTCACTTTGAAATATAGAGTAACTGGAAACACTTATCTTTCTCTCGTGTAATAAAGGTTTGTATTCCGACTCCAAGCTTTGACTGTTTTCTCCTTCGTGAAGGAAGTATTATATATGGAAACAAAATTCAAGGAAAACAAGGTAAATATTCAATTTTAGTTGGAAGAAGAAAGTAATCATATTTCATCCAGCAGTGGTGGATCTAGGAATTTTCTTTCAGGGGGTCAACGTGTAAAAGCTTACAAATATTATTAGACAAAAAGACTATGTAAAATCAAAACTAGTTTACCATTTGTAAATCATCTTAACAAGGACTTTCCCTTCCAGAGCATATAAAAAAAAATGTGCATGTTAAGATTATTATGACTTCGAAATAGGCACATAATTGTTTGTACTAGTTAAGATTAATATGTCTTGCTTATAAATTATTATACCAATGCAGCCACCACACCAATGGCTATTTGTAGCCTTGTCCTCCAATATTCAAGCTCCCTCTTTCTATATTGTCAAAAACTAGCAACCTTAAACAAGAAGGATTTTTTTATTTTCCAAGAAACACCATTGAAAGAGAAAAAAGTGGGTAAATAATTACAACAGAGAACTCTATCTAAATAACTTTAAACAGCACAGAGAAAACGATTATTATTAGAGGACGTATTTTCTGCTGTTGCTGATGTCGAAGTTTCTTCAGTTAGTTTTACCAATTCGGTCGTCTGTATTTGTACAAGACAAAGTGGAGAGAGAGAGAGAGAGAGAGAGAGAGAGAGAGAGAGAGAGAGAGAGAATTCCGTCGAATTGATGAAGGTTGAATTGAGTTAAAACACATTTGGGGGAGGGAGTTATCAGGCAGCAGTGGAACTGCTGCTGCCCTTGTTATTTAAATTTTTTTAAAATAAAAAAAAATAACTTATGACAGGACCCGACCCTAGCTTACCCCTATCAAAATTTCTAGGTCCGCTATTGGTTGGATCCTCAGATGTTGCCTTTATTCATATAATTTATAGTAAATTGAGCTTAAACCCATAAAATTCATTTTAAATCACCTACAACCCTTTCTTTGTTATAAAACTAGAGAATATGTAGGGAGAAATAAGAGAAAGAAAGAGACAGTATAATTTGCTCAAATCAACTTGTCTTTCATTCATATTTGGTGCCACTATTTATAGGAGCAGAGATACCTGAATCACCTACCACCCATAATTGATAGGTTACAAATACATTGGTTGGTAGAGTACAAATACATTGGTAGGTTACATGTATATAATGATGGATATTATTGTGGGCATCCATAACCTATAAACCCATAACGTATGGATTTATAACACTCCCCCTTGGATGTCCACCAGACAATGATATCATGTTGGACGTGCTAAATGTTGCCTCATTAAAAACCTTGTCAGGAAAAACCACATGGGATAAAAACCTGATCGAAGGAAAAAAGAGTACATTGCACATACATCCAATGTAGTAAAACTGAGGAGTTTCCGCGATTGATTTCTCCCCCTGATCTTCAACAATCTGATTGCTTGTAAAGTCGTCGCATTCCTATACCATATACCAACTTCTGAAATATAGACTTCGGAAGAGCTTTGGTGAAGAGGTCTGCCAGGTTATCTTGGGAGCGAATTTGTTTGACTTCAATCTCTTGATTCTTCTGAAGCTCATGTGGGTAGAAGAACTTTGGTGGTATATGTTTGGTTCTGTCACCCTTGATAAACCCTTCTTTAATTTGAGCTATACAAGCAGCATTGTCTTCATACATGATTGTCGGGGCTTTTGTTGTTGAAGAAAGATCACATGTTTTCCGAATATGATGAACTAGGGATCTTAACCAAACACATTCTCTACTGGCCTCATGGAGCGCAAGAATTTCTGCATGATTAGAAGAGGTAGCAACCAAAGTTTGTTTTGTAGATCGCCATGAGATTGCTGTATTTCCACAAGTAAACACATAACCAGTTTGGGAGCGACCCTTATGTGGATCGGAGAGATACCCAGAATCCGCGTATCCAACAAGATTTGAACCGTTGGAAGGTTCGTACGAATAAAACAAGCCCATATCAGTTGTTCCACGAAGGTAGCGCAAGATATGCTTTATACCATTCCAGTGTCTACGTGTTGGAGCCGAGCTATACCTGGCTAATAAATTTACTGAGAATGCAATATCTGGCCTAGTACATTGGGCTAAATATAATAAAGCACCTATTGCACTAAGATATGGAACTTCTGGACCAAGTATCATTTCATCATCCTCTTTAGGACGGAATGGATCTTTATTTGTGTCTAATGAACGAACTACCATTGGAGTACTCAACGGGTGGGCATTATCCATATAAAATCGCTTCAAGATTTTTTCAGTGTAAGCTGATTGATGGACAAGAATACCATTGGGATGATGCTCGATCTGCAAGCCCAGACAATATTTAGTTTTTCCAAGGTCTTTCATCTCAAATTCACCCTTTAAATATTCAGCAGTTTTAATGATCTCTTGAGGAGTTCCAATTAAGTTCATGTCATCAACATACACTGCTACGATTGCAAATCCAGAATTTGATTTCTTTATAAAAACACAAGGGCATATGGGATCATTAATGTAGCCTTCCTTGATCAAATATTCACTAAGACGGTTATACCACATTCGTCCGGATTGTTTCAACCCATATAGAGAACGTCTCAACTTAATGGAATACATGTTCCGTGATTTAGTGTTTGATTCTGCCAACTTGAGTCCTTCTGGGACTTTCATATAAATATTAGCATCTAACTCCCCATACAAGTATGCAGTAACAACGTCCATAAGACGCATGTCAAGTTTTTCTGAAACTGCAAGACTTATTAAATAACGGAACGTAATTGCATCCATAACAGGAGAATATGTTTCTTCATAATCAATCCCAGGCCTTTGAGAGAAACCTTGCGCAACGAGTCGTGCCTTATACCTTGCAATCTCATTTTTCTCATTACGCTTTCTTGTGAACACCCATTTATATCCCACAGGTTTTACACCTTGTGGTGTTTGAACCACAGGTCCAAATACACCACGTTTTTCCAAGGAATTTAACTCAACTTGGATTGCGTCTTTCCACTTTGGCCAATCAGGCCTTCCTTTACATTCATCAACAGATCGTGGTTCAATATCTTCATAACCTTTTATAATCTCAGCAGCTACTGCGAAAGAGAAACTATCATCGATAACCATTTCACTACGGTCCCATAATTCATCATTGCATGCGAAATTTACAGAAATTTCTGTATTAGGTATCTTTTCCTCTTCAGTGGCTTGTGTCTTTTCAATGACACTTTCATTCTCCGGATGAATTGTAGATTCAAGGTGAATCTCTTTCCCAATAATATCTTCATTAGCGTTTCCATTGGGATTGGGATATACTTTCGATTTTCGCTTTCTAGGAGTTGAGTCCTTGGAACCAATGGGTCTACCTCGCTTCAGGCGTGCAGTAGATGATTCATTTGCTGCAACATTGGTTAATCCGATTGGGATATCAATCCTTGCTGGTGTGTTTGCTGCAGGTATATGTGATTTTGTCACTTTTCCTGTATCAGTGAATGCATCTGGCATTTGATTAGCAATTTGCTGAAGGTGGACAATTTTTCGTACTTCATTTTCACTTTGAGTTGTACGAGGGTCAAGATGAGACATAATGGATATGTTCCAACCCAATTCTCGCCGTTCTTCAGGAACGGTATTTTCTCCCTAACGGCGGGAAGAATGTCTCATCATAGTGACAGTCCGCAAAACGTGCTGTAAAAGTATCTCCTGTCATAGGTTCGAGATAACGAATGATAGTTGGTGAATCAAAACCAATGTAAATTCCCAATCGACGTTGAGGACCCATTTTAGTGCGTTGTGGGGGTGCAATTGGCACATAAACTGCACAACCAAATACCCTTAAATGTGATATATTGGGTTGTCTCCCAAAGGCAAGTTGTAAAGGGGAGAATTGGTGGTGGGTAACGGGCCTAAATGGTGTCTACTCTTAATTCAAACCAAGATAGCTAACATGCAAGCCTAAATGGTGATCAATCATTCAAACTAGCATATTAACTTATAAGCATAATGAATAAGAACAAAAACCATAATTGAAACTTGGAAACTAATCAAACTTGAAACTAAAGAAAAGAATTTACATAACAATGAAAATTAAAGTAGAACTTGGAAAGACTTAAAGGAAAATTTCAGCACAAAGATTTCATTATAACAATTGAAAACTAGAAAGAGAAACTAAGAGAATTTGAGGGAGAGAAGGGAAGGGAGCTCTAGAGAAGTGTTTGAGAGCTCCCCCCCTTGGGGTGTGTTTACAAGCTT